>BDMB01000034.1:2071287-2138031 GCA_016859785.1 Macrotyloma uniflorum
ATAATATTTATTTTTTATTTTATTTTATAATAATAATAAATTCAAAATAATTAATAAATTTATTAATAATATTATTAAATTATATATTTTTCATATAATAATAATACATTTTTAAAAAATATTAAAAAAATTATTAATAATAAATAATATTATTTTACTTTCCACTCCTTTCCCCTCTCTTTCCCTTAATTCAAACAACTTCACTTTCTCTTCTCTTTCTCTTCATATCTCTCCTTTTTCATTTCCTCAAATTCACTCTCTAATTCAAACACACCCTAAAAGAACTTAAATTTAAAATAATTCAAAATAAGTATAAGAGAAACTAACGGAATTGAGATATAGTTCCTATAAGAATCCAATATCTTATTTTCAAGGTATGTTAGATCTCTTCCTTTGGGGTCAAAGACCAACCTACAAAACCCATCAAACATTAACAAAATCACATAACTAATCACACATTTCAAATACTTCAATCAAATCTAGATATTTAAGATTTTATTTCTCTTTTAGTTCACAAATCAAGTCTAAAGATCTAACAATACTATATTCAATCTCTTCATCAACTTTCTTATCACTCACACACATAGACAGAAGATGATCATTAACATTCAAGTCTAAAGGATATGTATGCATCCCAATATTTAAGGACTTGACATCACCATCTAAGAAAATAGTATGCATATAAAAAATAACAAACAATTCACAAGGATTTTTAATTTGCTCATGAGAGACAAATTAATTCTAAGGAAGTAGTGGAAGTCAATATGTTCTTCTCTTTATTGTTGTATGACTCATTTGGAAGCTCATCATCATTAACTTCTTACAAAGGAGAATCTGTACAAACAAGTATATAGTTAAAATAAGAGCAAATATTATCATTAGTCTCTTCTTTCTTAACTCTCTTTTATTTCTCTTCTCTTTCTATCTTTTATTTTTCCTCTTTTCTCTCTTTTCTTTCTCCTTTCTTTCTCGTTTTTCTTTCTCTTCTCTTTCTCTCCTTTCCATATATGTTATTATTTCTCTTACTATCTTTTCTATATATGCTTTTATTTCTCTTTCTGCCCTTTTAAATACTTCATCACATTTCTTACTTGATTCTTCATCTTTTTTCTTCCACTTCTCTTCTTCAAGACACTTCTTTCTCTCTTAGAAATATGTGTAAAAGTTTATCATCATATAAGATTTAAAATCAGACCATGTACAAATGGGTAATCTTCTTCCTATTGTCACCTTATATCTCCTCTCTTGCCACCATGAAGCATGATCTACAAATGAGGGTACACACAAAGTAATTTTTTGAGACTCAGAAACATCATCAAAACATGAAAAGGTGTATTCCACTTTACTCTCCCACTCAAGATATAGTCTGGATCATCCTTCCCTTCAAAACTATAAATTTTACATGTTTTTCAATTCAATTTATTATTCTTTTCACCAAGATAAAACATACCCACAAAAACAACATTGGTTAGCACAATAAAAACAATATGGACCTCACCACTCATTAAAATAATTAATGAATCCATGAATAGGACCAAGAAGAAAGCTTAAGGTTAAAATAAGAATTTTGTGATTTTTCGTAGTTTCCTTTATGGGTCTTTATTAGACTTTGTGAGTTTTATATTTCTATTTGTAATTGAAATTTTTTTTAATTTTATTTTCTTAAGTTTTTTTTAGGGTTTGTTAGATGGGTCTAATTAGCAAATTGGCCTAACGGGAGAAAGTAGTATAACTATTCTCATCTTAACCATTTGTACTCATAATTCATATTTGTATAAATAATAAAATTTTGTTTTATGAGGTGGATTTTGTCTAAGTTTCTAAGCGAAAATTTTCTTATATTTGAATTTTAAAATTAAAAATGATGAATCTACATTAAACTTATCAATTAGTAATAATTGTAACGTTTTTTTCATTTTTTACTCCTTTCCGTATTTTTTAATTTTGATTTTTATTCTATTTATTCTTTATCAGATATATCAATAATATATATTTTTTTAATAAACTTGTTGATATGCATTTCTCATATTTATAACAAAAACAACCACTTCAAAACACAAATAAAACTTACTCTCCCAATCATCCTTATAATCATTCTAACACTCAACATTTCTTAAAATCTCACTTTTAATCCAATTTGAAAAAAAAAATTCAAATCACTATTCAAATAACTCTAAAAATATTAATAAATATATTATTATTTAAATAATAATTTCTTTATTTAGATATCATTTCTTAAATTTTTTTAAATAATTTTTATTCACAAATATAACTCAATTCCTTTTAACAAACTTATACAACATCTTAATATATAAATTATTTTCATTTCTCTTATATTATACAAATTCAAAAAAATATTAAAAAAATTAAACTACTTACCCATTTACAAATTTAATTGAGTAAATTTTTTTTATAACTTCAAATTCCCATTATCTCCTCCTAATATGAAAATTAACTAAAATTTCTTAACCTAATTTCATAAAAAAATAAAAAAATATAATAACTCAATTTTATATTTATAAAATTTGAAAAAATAATTAAAAATTATTTTATTATATTTTTTTACATTGTTATTATTTTCTTAAAATATTAATAGTAATCTTTGAAATTTCCTTAAATTAATATTTTTTTTCTATTTTTTTTCTTATTTTTTTGAATACACTATTTTTTATATTAAATTAATCACTTAACTTATCAACAACATTACGTCTTTTAAGGAAATGATATTGTAATTGTAAAAATAATAAATTAGTTTATTCAAATTCATAAAACTTTAGAGATAATTAGTGTAATTTACTAAAATTTTAAATGACGATTAACTTTAAATCTTTTACTTGGAAGTTCAAAGTTCATTTAAGTCCAATTCAAAAGAGTCAAAATGATTAACTTAAATAAACTGATTTAATCATCTTGATAAATGGATTAATTTAAATTGTAAAAAATTAAGTCAGAAACTCCAGAACCCGGCAAGGAGAGTTTAAAGTTAGAAATATTTCAATACAATTTCAAATTAGAAATAAACTTGTTTATACTTTTTTTAAGTACTTATTTAATAAAGTAAATTATTTTTTATTTTGTATATATTTGTCTAATCTAATTCTTTTTAAAAATAATAATATTTATATTTATTTTACTAATTGTTACTCACAAAATCTATATTTTTAATTTTCTAATCTAATTATTTTTTATCCTTATATTTTTAAATGGTAAAATTTAATTTTCTATACTTTTAGTCTTTTTTTTATACTTAAAATTTAATCAATAATTATCCTATATAATAACAGCATTAAAATATTATTTAATAAAGGGCAAATAAACAAGTACAACAATTATATTAAACTACTAAATGGATCTAATCCAAACTTTTCAGTTTTTTTTTTTTTTTTACCTGAATCTAACGAATCAGCGATCCCACCAACGGCTATTTTACTGGCTAAACCTGTCGAACAATGCAACGGTCACATTTTTATTCTCCCACGCTCCCACACCACCATCCTATATATATTCCCCAAACACACAACTTCATCAAATACACTTTCACATTTTCAGTTTCACTTTCACTTTCACTTTCTCATAACACAAACTTCAACGTTTCTTCTTGTTCTTGCAAACTTCGTAACACAAACTTCCTCGTACAACATCAAAATCTCCAAACATTGTGATCATGATGATTAGATTACTTTCACTCGTTGTGTTGACACTATTCTTCACATCTTTGTGTTCGGTTCACGCAGACAACGCTCCTGCCCCATCGCCCAAGTCAACATCCACGCCCCCACCCGCCAAACCTCCCTCTTCCGCCACTCCTCCAGCGCATTCTCCCGCGCCCCACCAAGCATCTCCTGCAAAGTCTCCAACTTTATCACCGCCTTCACAATCTCCGGCGGTTTCTCCATCTGGGTCTTCCCCTTCCCCGTCGCAGGCCGAGGCTCCCGCCACTCAGCCACCATCTTCAGTTTCTCCGTCACCCAGCCCATCCAACAACGTCTCTTCGCCTCCTGCTCCATCTCCGGTGGCAGAGGCGCCAACGCCCGTGTCTCCTGCCGGAATTCCCGCAAGTTCTGCCACGCCGGCGGGTTCACCGGTGACACTGCCATCCAACGGCGCCTCTCCGGGTACTGCTCCGGCGAGTTCTTCGCCGGAAAGTTCACCGGGTTCGGCTGGTGATGAATCGGGTTCAAGTTCAAATTTCGGGGCTCCAATGATGTTGGGTGGCGTGGCACTTTGGGTGGCTTTGACTATATTCTAAAGCATGGGAGAGTGATTATTCTTTGTGCCCCTATTCTTTGAATAACCATTTATTGTTATTGATCATTTTTTTAGTTCCATTGGTTATTCATTATTTTGTAATTGGTTTTCTTTATGTGACTGAATGAATTTTTTTTTTTAACTTTTTTTTTGTTCAATTTGAAAAGTGTTTTGGTTCCTGCAAAAGTATAGGCACAATTAGTTACAAGTTAATCCACAACATAACTTAGAAATGGGGTAGTTTTTCAAATGAACCAGTTTATTGGAAGGAGAATTAATTGTAATGTCAAATATAAGAAAAACCACTTTTTCTAAAAAAAACCATTTTTTCTAAAAAAAACCATTTTTTCTTAAAAAAAAATCATTTTTTCTTAAAAAAAATTAAAATTTTGGAAAACAAAATGTATGTATACTGTATTTTTTGCTCATTTCATTATTTTCTTTGGAATCACTAGTTATATCTTCTGAAGGAAGAAAGTAGAAACAGTGAAAAGAAGGGAGAAAAAAATAATAATATATTTTTAAAAGGTGTTAGAAACAAGATATTGATTAAAAATAATTTAAGGAAAATTTCTAGTACCTTGTATTTATCTTTTCTAGTTTTTATGCTTTTAATTAATGAAAACCAATTTTCTTTTTATTTAAAATTATCATTGACTAAATTTAAATAAAAAACTTGTTAAAATTTAAAATATTAGTGTTATGTAAAATGAATGTTTTAAGTGTGAAATTAATTCCTTTTAGTTAATTTTTTTTACAGAATTTCAAAATAATGCTTTATGCATTTTTCTGTATTTATTTTATCTTGTAAAAAAAATAACAAAGTATAAGAAAAAACACTAATTATATATATTTTGGATTATAAAATCTTAATATTTTTGAATTAACATATGAAAAATACATTTAATCCAAGTTATGTTTACCTTTTCTATCAATTAACTCTATAAATCCCTTCCATATGATACTTTGCACCTTTTGGATATATAGTTAATTAATTTCTAAATTTTATGTGCATGATTTGATTGATGGAGAAATAAAAAATAAAAATCATGTTTAACAACTATAAATGAAATCCATTTTTTTTACATTTAATATAAAAAAAAATCATATTTAATTATTTCTCTTTGGCAGAAACATAAACTTGCCCTTTTCTTTTCTGTTTTTAAATTATTTTTGACTTTTTAATTACAAATGACATTCTTTTCTCTTATTTTATTTATAAATATCAGACTAAAATTTAAATAAAAAAAGTAATGGAAATAAAAAATTAAATTTTAACGTAAAACTTAAAAAATATTTAAACAAAAATATTTTTTTTTTATGAATAAACATAAATAAGTAGAGTATCACTTTATTTAAAACATGAAAAAGGTAAATATTTTTTTAAATCATGAAAAAATATGATTATTATTTTATTAAAAAAATATTTATTTTATAATTAAAGAGGAGATGAATATTAATATAAATTTTCCTTATAATATATGCTTATAAATTGAAAAAGTGAAAAAAACATATCACCTATCCAATAATTAACACATGTAACTAAGTAAATCACTGTAAATATGAGAAAAATTCTACAAAATAAAGTAGTTTCTTTGTAAGTTAAAATTAGTTTATATATAAATTAAAAATTATAGTCTAAAAATTAATAAAACTTAAATTCTACAAATTAATTTATATATCATATATTAAATTTAGTACGTTGAAAAAAGTAATTTTATTTCTTCTTTAATTTTTATTTTCTAAAAATATTTATAAAATCTTGGATACAACAAATTATTATGAAAATCATAATCATTCATTTCAACTTTAAAAATTTAGTAACCATTAATCAATTTCATTAAAATCTTAATCAAATAATGAAACTCATTTAGTTAATAAGAATTAGACTGATAAAATTCTACACCTAAAATTCAGGTTTTAGGAATGAAACTGGAAACTTTGGGGGTAGTTATCTGTGACCATACTCAATTATTTGCTGATGAGTAAAAGATACTGATAATTTACCAAGATGGAGACATCATTGACTATTGATTCATTGGATGAACATTGATTGTAGGAACATTGTAGTTGGTCTTTGTCAATGGCATGATTCAACAAATTTCCACCAACAAAAAGCCCCCATGCATGGCAAATTGGCAATGCCGCTTCACTTGCAACTCAGCTAACCTCACTCACCATGCAAAGAGGATGACTAGAAATGTGCTTATAATAATCTCACATTCTGAACCCCATTAGAGTGGAGTGCATACAACCTCGTCAATTGCTTATCCACACACAACTCAAACATGGGAACCTACGAGGAAAGTTTGTCAGGTGTGGAGGAACATGTCTTTCATAGCCAATACCAACCTGTTCCTGTTCCTGACAACGTGACTTTGCCAGAATTTGTGCTCCAAAATGCTGAATTGTTTGCTGACAAGGTTGCATTTGTGGATGCTGTAACTGGAAAAGGGGTGACTTATAGAGAGGTGGTGAGAGGTGTAGAAAGGTTTTCAAAGGCCTTAAGATCTCTTGGTTTGAGGAAAGGGCATGTTGTGATTGTTGTGCTTCCAAATGTGGTAGAATATGGCATTGTTGCTATGGGGATAATGGCTGCTGGTGGGGTGTTCTCAGGGGCAAATCCAACTTCTCATCTGTCAGAAATTAAGAAACAGGCAGAGTCTGCTGATGCCAAAATAATTGTCACAAATACCACAAACTATGAAAAGGTAACTGCTTCAAATAGATCATCTACTTGTGTTTTTTTTCATTTGCTTCTTGTGTAATTCATGTTCATTTTTATAATAACTATCTAAAACTCACATTTTTATATTATTGCATTTTCCTCATCACACATCTTATCAAAGATCAAATTACATCGGTGTAAACTTTGACCGTTATAATATTACAATTGATAGTGTAAACTTTGAGCGTTATAATGCACAGAAATCAGAGTCTTAAGCTATGGCATCTGAGATTTCTTGAGTTGATATAAACACAGGTGAAGAGTCTAGAGTTACCTATTATTGTGCTAGGAGATGAAGTTGTTAACGGTGGGATTAATTGGAACAAGTTGCTTGAAGCAGCAGACCGGGCAGGTAATGATTCTGCAAAGGAGCCTGTTCAGCAGGATGATCTTTGTGCCATGCCATTCTCATCAGGCACCACAGGAATGTCAAAGGGTGTGATGCTCACTCACAGAAATCTAGTGGCAAATCTTTGCTCTTCACTCTTCAGTGTGACTAAGGAAATGGAGGGCCAGGTCACCACTTTAGGCTTGATTCCCTTCTTTCACATTTATGGCATAGTTGGAATATGTTGTGCCACTCTTAAGACCAAAGGGAAGGTTGTGGTTATGGGAAGGTTTGACTTGAAAATGTTTCTCAATGCCTTAATCACACATGAGGTCACATTTGCATCCATTGTGCCCCCCATCATTCTCAGCTTGGTAAAAAATCCCATAGTAGATGAATTTGACCTCACCAAGCTAAAACTCCAGGCCATTATGACTGCAGCAGCACCACTTGCACCAGAACTCCTTCATGCTTTTGAACGTAAGTTCCCTGGCGTTTCTGTCCAAGAGGTTCGTACACTTTTCATCTAAAGTTTTAACAAATTCATCAAGCTTTTTCCCCCTAGGGAAATATTCTTTAACTAAATGGTTTTTATGCTAGGAAAAACCATCTTATGTTCTAAAACCATCATATATGTCTACAATGTTATGCATATTTAGTATGGTGTGTGTATCTTTGGTAGGCATATGGACTTACTGAGCACAGCTGCATCACACTCACTCATGCAAAAAAAGGGTCCGAAAGTCTTCATAAAAGTTCAGTGGGGTTCATCCTCCCAAATTTGGAAGTCAAGTTTGTTGATCCTGACACTGGTCGATCCCTTTCTAGGAACACACCTGGGGAACTTTGTGTAAGGAGCCAATGTGTAATGCAAGGTAATAATGGAGAAATAATCTACCCCAAAAAACCATCTATAAGGTTATGATAAATTAGACTGTGAATGAATGTAAATTTTGTCTTTTTCATTAGGTTACTATAAACAGGTGGATGAGACTGCACAAACAATTGACAAGAGTGGATGGCTTCACACAGGTGACATAGGATTCATAGATGACGAAGAAAATGTCTTTATCATTGATCGTATCAAGGAGTTGATTAAATACAAAGGCTTCCAAGTAAGTTCTTGATATTTCACATGTTTACAACAGGAAAACAAAAGAATTCATAGATACTTCAAATGAAAAAAATCTTGGCATGTTAAACTTTTCAACACTCCCGTCATAAATATCTGTCAACACTTTCTCTATATAGACAAGCTTATCTACATAGACAAGTTATCAAGATGAATTATAAGTTTCATAATTGGATGATAACTAAAAGTTTCTTGTTTGAAACTTGAAAGGCTTGGATATATAAAGTAAGTAAATTATGAATCAATTTGGACATTATATACACATTCATGCATTACTGCTTTTCCAAATAAAGGATGAGGAGTTGGTCAAAATGTATACTACAATTATTCTGTCATGAAAGTATGAATATTAGGACAAAATGGTGAAGATTAAGGTATCAAATTCCCATATAGAAATCAAAATTAGTAATGTTATTTGGGACACATGCAGGTTGCTCCTGCAGAGTTAGAGGCCATTTTGCTGACTCATTCATCAGTTGAAGATGCAGCAGTAGTGCCGTGAGTAACCAAAATCATAGTCTTTGTCAATATAATTAACATTGTTAATCTCACACGTCTATCGAAATTTTAGTTTTCAAGAAAGTCATTGAAATGTTATGCTATTTTTTCTATAATGGTTGTTTAGATTACCAGATGAAGAAGCAGGGGAAATCCCTGCTGCAAGTGTAGTTTTGAGCTCTGGTGCAAAGGACAGTGAAGAGGACATCATGAACTATGTTGCCAACAATGTTGCAGGTTACAAGAAAGTGAGAGTGGTACAATTTGTAGAAAGCATACCAAAGTCACCCTCTGGAAAAATAATGAGGAGGCTAATTAAAGAGAAGATGGTTGAAAAGATAAAGACTAGTTCTTTAACAAAATCTAAGAATGTTTAAAATCATTGACAAATTATGTACTTTACTTTGATCATTCATGTTTCAGGGTTACAAACTTGTTAAGTGATGACTAATTTGATGTGAGATTTCTTGTTTTACTACTTGTGGAGAGAAATATTTGAAAAATAAAATCTGAGACTCTAATAGATGTAAGTTCTTTGATTTCCCAATGTAAGGTGTGTTTGAAAATTAAATTATTTATTAATTTTGATAATTTTTTATAAAAAAAAAAGAAGTTTGTGAAATTTAGTTGAAAAATTATTTATTTATAATTAATTTAATTTAAATGTAAAAAAAAATATCTATTTTTATATAAGAAAAAAAATACATGAAACTGAAAAGGAAAATAGTTGTTGGAAAATAATCTTATGTTACACAGTTTCAGAATTATAAAAGCAACAACTTAAATTTTAAAAAATAAACATAAATTTTAACTGCAAACATCCAAGGAAAACTATAAACAATTTTTTCTTAAAAACAATTAAGTCTTCTTCTGCCTGGGTGAGGAAAAAAAAAATCATGATTGATTGGATTAATGAAAAAAATAATAAAAAAAAAGTAAAAAAAAAAGAATTAGATGTACATGATTGATTTATAAAAATAAAAAAAGATGATTACGTATTTTATTTTTTAAAATATAAATTATAAATATAATATTACTGATAAACAATATCTATTCAAGAAATTTGACCATATAATATTAATTTTTACAACAAATTAGCTTAAGGTCAATATTTTCTTAGAGATATAATTCTCGTGGCCCGAATAAAACAATGCAATAAACATAAAGATTAATTGAAAAAAATATATTCAAAATGTATATTTTGAATTAAAATAATTCACATAAACGTTAAAGAAATAATAAATTATATAAGTGTATATTGTATGTAAAACAAAGTATTTTTAATTCTATATAATCTATTATAAGTTATACGTAAGGTCTAATATGGACTTTTTAAAAATCATAAACTTTCTTTGATAAATATCACGAAATTTTTATAACTATGTGAGTAGGAAAACAAAAGGTAAAATGGTCTATACTAAATATGAATGTGACTTTTCCTTAATATTTATATAAATAATATCATTTACAAAATTCATATTTTTAATAATTACCATTTCACCTAATCAAAGTTCACAATGATATACCAAAATACTTTATTAAATATCATATAGTTTTAAGTATTAAATTAATGTAAATAATTTTATTTTATTACATTATGTTGAATAAATATTTAAAATATATAAATATTTTAAACTTTAATGTCACTTAATATTATAAATATGAATATTTATTATTTTTTTATATGTGATTCTTTTTTATATACTCTATTTATTATAAACAAAATATAATCATAATAATAATTAAATAAAATATAACATAAAAAATATTAAATTAATAATAAATAAGAATAATATTTCAAAATTTTTAAAATTTTATAAAATATTTAACACAACTCCGATATAACTCACATAACTATAATAGTTATTCAAACTTTTATCATTTAAACATAATCACAAACAAAATAGAATATTTATTAAAAATTATATTAATTTTGAATATTTAAAGTTAATATATGATGTATATTCAATTATCATAAGTTTTATTGGATCATTTCTTTAAGTTTTTTTCTTCATAAAATTATTTTCATTTCTCAATCAATATCACATCTAAATATTTTCTAATAAATAATATTATCTTATTTAAATAAATAATTATCTAATAAAATAAATGAATGCAATATTTTAATAATAAATTAATTAAAAGTTACAAATTTAAATTTTTATATAATAAATATTGTTATTAATATCATATATGATTATTTTTTAATTTATTATAAAATTATCAATTTTTTTTAATATCTAATTGGATCATGTTATATCATTTTCATTACTCAATGTCTAAAAATTAATTCTATTGAAACTAATAAAATAAATAAACTATTATTCATCAAGAAAAAAAAGAAAATGTTTTGTTTTAATTGTTGAGAACAAATTAACTATGTACTACATATTTCTCATCTGTTTACAATAAACAAGAGAAGTTCTAATACAGAATTCAATTCTATTACAGAATTCAATTGTTGATTATATTTTTTATTTGATATAAAAAGTTAAAATAATAACTTAACTCTTTATTTTTTTTTAATTGTTTTTACTTTAAAAGTTATCGATCGACATGTCATTGTTTAGATGTACCGAGTTAAATTCTATTTATTACGAACAGATATAAACAGTACAGAATTAAAAATCGAATCTTGAATTCTATCCTAATCACACATTTCAAAAAAACGCTGGATATGCAACCAATCAACGATATACCTTACAGAAATTGTAATCTAGTTTCCGATACTATATTGGGTAAAACGAGGTAAGGTGATAATTATAAATTACACTTTAAACAAGGTTAAACCTTAACAAAATAGATAAATAAGATTCAAGAGTTTTGTTTTTGAGTATATATAAGGGAAGTCCAACCGTACTCAAACATAACTTAGTTCCAACCTATTTCTCTCATCCACAACCTTTTGCTTCTAGTAATTCCTATAACCTTGTCTGTGTTAAGTTCTATACGTAGTTATGCAATTTCTTAAAGCTATTCTTTGATAATGGGAGTTCTTTTATGTACTTTGAAAGTTATAACACTTTCTTTTCTTCTTGTTTATGATTTTATTCACTCTAACTTTCATTGTGTCTTTTTTTTAATATTCACACAAATGTTTTGTGAAGTTAACAACTAGAAATCCTTATTTCTGGTGGGTAACTAGTTAGTTTTTATGTGATCTTCTAATGGAAACTTAATATTATTTGTTCTTTCTGTGGTTAGGTTGGCTGACAAGTTATTCAAATGGAGAATAATAACAAAAGACAAAAAATGATGTTTGAGAAGTTCACATGGAAGATGGAGAACTTCTCTCGACTGGAGGGCATGGAAGTCTACTCAGACAGATTTTTACTTGATAACCATTCATGGTGCTTGATTGAATTTTTATGTATTTAATATCTTCTGGTGTGACTTTTTCATTAACTTTTTACAAATTTTGTAACTTGTTACAGGAGGATTCTTGTCTATCCAAGGGGAGTCACTGCGGGATTTTTGTCCGTTTTTCTAGATGCTGCTTGTGTTAATTTGCCTTTTGGTTGGAGCAAATTTGCAGATTTCAAGTTGACTTTAGTTAATCAGATCAATAACCAAATGACTAAAATAAGAGGTGTTTTTTTTATAGCTTTCAAGATTGTGCTTTGTGTTTATTAGAAGTTTCAGAGACCATGCACCGGTTGGATTTCACATTTTTGGTAAAATAATCAGATTAGTCTCTTAATTTTTCAGATTCTATCTTTCCTGGTTGCATGTGTGGTTCAAGTTGCTAATCTTTTAATTAATTTTTGACTATATATGATGATTAGAAATGCATGTTTGGTTCCACCCCCTATTCATACTTAGGGTTTAGGTGTGATATTTATGTTTTGAAATTTTTCTAACTTGTCATTTGGAAAAGACAGATGTATATTCATTTGATAATTATTTAATATGATTTTTAATCCAATTCAACTAACTCTATGAGTGGATTTGTCAGAAATTACAAAACAGTTCAATGCAACAGAAACTGCTTGGGGTTTCCCAAAATTCATATCTTTAGCTGAACTTTATGACTCCAGCATTGGGTTTATTGTGAATGATATTTGCATAATCGAAGCTGAGATTATGATCCTCAAGTCAGAACAGGAGATTCGAACAGATGAACCAGATACTCATGGCCAGCTTGTTAGTTACAACCAACCACCCACAACCACAATCTCAGTTGTTGAGCGAGTGGATTTCCGGAGTTTCGTAAAGATGGAAGAAGCTTTTGTTCCACTGCTAGAAGAAGTATGTTCTCGATATCCCATACTTATGACTAGTCAGCAGAAGAGAAGTGGTAGATTTGTTGAATGGGCATTCACAGCTTTAGGTCGAGTTCTATATTTTCTTAACACAAAAAAGGTCAAAGATATGGATGATGTTGCTTGTAAACATCTGAAAGTCTTGTGGGAGGAGTTGGAGACTTTTAAATTTGATTTGACATGGCTGAAACCTCATGTAAAATCTGCTTTCGGTATGAAAGCTCGTGCTGAGAGAACTATTCGAGTGAAAGCCATGTGGGAGAATGTTGAAACTTTAAAGATGGAAACAAACAGGCTGAGGGCAGAGATGATTGAAGCAGACAGGAATCTCAGAATAGCAAGAAAAGAGTTCGAGAAAGCAAGAGAAGGCTTTGAACAGGTTGATTTGGAGGCTAAGCTTGGATATGGAATACCATAATTCAAAATCAGGTAACTTGTTGAAGAATTCAGTACTGGCAGCTCGCGTGTTTTATCTGATGTTTTTCTTAATATTTGGATGTTTTTTAGACATCAAGAATCTTATGAACTAAAATTATATGTTTTAAGTTGTGTAAGACTATTTTATTATGTTAGTACTGTTATTTCTGGATGCATTATATATTATATATATTTTGTACTTTCATGAGTTGCTGCAACTACTTGACTACTCATTCTCATTTGCCCTCAATATATAGATGCCAATATTTATATGAATCATCATGCATTGTGATTAATCTCGTGGTATTAAGTGCCAATATTTGATTTTGGTTGAAAACAATGATTGTTTTCTTAAAAAGACATTTGGAGTGCATCAAGTTGAAACATTATAAGATATGCAGAAGATGTTATTGTCTTTGAATCTTAATTTTGTTTTGTTAAAGAAGATGTTTTGGGTTTGGTAGATAATTGTGTTCATCATGCATGTTAACAGTACGCAAGGTTTGCATGCATGAAGGGTTATGGAAAAAATGAAAAAAAAAAATGAAACTTTTGTTTCAGTCATAGAGAAAGTAGGTTGGTATCCTTCACTTAATTTTGACTGTTTGAACACTTACAATTTTATGTGAAATTTTTCATTTTTCTTAAAACTAAAAAGGTGAAAAAGGTGAAAGATATATTATTATAAATGGTATTTTTCAAATTATATATCTTCAATTTTGATGGGATGAACTTGAGACTTCTAACTTTGATGTGATATGGCTGAGTGCTGTTCACTATATGAAATTATAGGACATTCACTCTTACATCAATCAATAAATATAAGATAGTTATGATGGTTATTAAGTTTTCTCAGATAAAAAATTTGGTATAAGGTGTTATTTTAATTACCATTAACTATGATTTTCTTTATAGATAATGTACGATCCCATGTTTGTTCACAATTTTGTCTTGTTCATAAATCAACCAATATAAATGAGAATTAAAAAATTTCAATCAATAAAATATTAAATTATGTGGGTTAATCTTATATTATATATCATCTATTTTTTTTAAATCAAGTATAGTCTACCTTTATAAAATAAAATTCTTCTATCTATAAAAATGATATTTTAAAAAATAATTACTATAAAGTTAAATTAAAAATGTACAATAAGAAGAAGTAACTTATATTATCATAATTTTGTTTTCAAAATCCTTTTTTAAAAATAATATTGATTTCCTTTATAGTAAATTGCATAACATGCAAATTTTAACCTCCAACCATCATAAATTACTATCTTTTATAATTCTTCATTAAACATGCATTAATAAATTTACCCTTGTTTATTTATATGAACCAAAAGTCTATTTTCACAGCAAATTCATTCTTTGCTTAAAGAAAAATGTTGGAATAACAATTTTATGATTTGAACAAGAAACTTGTAAGGAAAATTGACACTTTTTTTCATGGCTACCTAATTAAATTTATTATCAATTTCATCATAACATAAGAAGTTGTTTCTCTCCGTTTTATTGCTTAGTTTGGATTAATATTATCTTAGGAAGTCTGACTTATAAAAGAAGCAAACAATAAGAACTCAATACATAAAAATGAAAAGCCTTATTCCATTCCAATTCTGTTGAACCTTTAAAGCACCCTATCACATGCTACTATATTGTTCCAAATTATAATATGATTTTATGTTACATTGCACCAAATGTTGAAGTAACATCCTTAACAAGACAATCTTTTGTGTCATCATCAAGGAAGAATATGAGAAAAATTGTTATTGTCTGACATTTTCAATGCAAGCTTTGTCTTCTCTGATTATATGTTAGCTGTGTTTTTATGTTTATAATTGATTACATGATGTTATAAATACGTTTTATTTTATTTTATTTATCATTATTACCATAATAAATTAAAACACTAACAATAAAAAATATATACTGATTTTTTAATGAAATAATTTTTTCCATTTTTTCTCAACCAAACCGATGATATTTAATCAGCGTTGATTTTCAATATTTAGGTATGAAGTAGTTCATTAACAACTAGAAAATTACATTTGTGTTGGTCCTACCATATGCAGAAGAACAAAAAGTCATGGATGAGACATGTTTTAAATTCTGAATTCTCTTACTTTTTCCCCAAATCTACATATCAACATCAGAAGAATAGACTAATAACTAGTAACAATTTTATAATATTATATTGCATTTGCCAAGCATGCGTCACCATTTGCAAAGGAAAAAAAAAACTTGTTACAAAGCAATCTAACATGATGTTACTTTATTCAATTTATAAAGTTTCTAATGTAATTGCCCTAAAAGTTTATTATCCCTATTAAAATAATGGATAAAATCCCAATTATATGTGAATTATATCACATAATATTAAATTTAAAAGTATTAATTTTAGTTTAGCATAATAAAAAAAGAGATTGCTTTGTGAGGAATGTTGATGAAGGGAGAAAGGGTGTTAGCATCTGAGTAGATCTAAGAATCAAAGACAATGGCAATATGCAGTGATATCTTATTTGCAGTAGTTTCTTCCTTCCCAGGAATTGTTTATGTATACATACAATATTTTAATTCACCTACTTTCCCCATAATTATTAACCTTTCAGAACTCCATCATCATTTTTTTAAAGGAATCATGAGTGTAAAACAATGAAGCTATAACATGTTTAAATGCTTCCATTATCATATTATTAGTAGCTCATGTGTAATTGTGCTCATCTTAATCACACAATAAATATTATCTTATCTTTTTTTTTTCCAGTTCAGAAAAAAAAAATGCATTTTTAACTTAACCCATCACACATTGAATTTATTTTTCTTGAAACGCAAGCCATGGTTTCTTCTTTTCTCTCTGAACACAAACAATACTTTGGAATTATTAAGAAGAAAGAAGAAAGAACACATCCACGAATCACGCTTCCCACCAAAACCGAACCATCAACCAAAACGAACAACACACACTAAGGAAAGAAGATTGTCGGTGCTGCATGTTATAGCAACGTCACATGCTCCACTCCATCCACCGTCCACATGGCATCTACTGCACCGTTCACGCCAGCTATGTTTCGTACTATCACCACCACTCACTACTCCTCTATTTTGAATTTCCTAAAATTGCCCTCTTCATTCATTATATCTACAATCGTTGCCATTCTGTCATCAATGGCTGATATTCACCCATGCTTGATATGGTTTTTCGTTGGTCAACAATCTAACGTGTGATATTTTTCAACGGTCATGATTGTGCCATGAGCTTCAAGTACTATATATAAAGTTTGAACTTTTTTTCTCTTTACAGTGGGTGATTATGCATTTTGGTACAGGTGATGATATGTTCTATGTTGTATCTTATAAATGTCATTTTTCATTCAAATTTAGTTAAATTTTTGTCTCTAAAATTTAACATAAATATTTTTTTATTAAATAAAAAAATTATTTTAAATTAATAAAATATGAATATACTTCCTAAATATTAAATTAAAAATTAAAAATAAATTTATAAATATTATTTTAATTCCTCAAATTTAATGTTTAAAAGTTAAAATTATAATTTTTTTATCTTTTAGGAATTTTCTTTTTAAATTTGAAAGATTAAAATCAAAATTATCCTAAATTTATAAGGATTAAAAATAAACTTAAAACTTATATTTATTTTAACTTAATTGTTTTGATTATCAAGCATAAGTCTGTCAAATATTATAAGTATATATTTTAATATTTTGAATTTTAATGTTAATGATTGTGTTTAAAATGTCATAATTTTATAATTTTAGATTCTTCATCAATTAAAATTTATCACATGATATTAATTTATTACATGTCTGCATGGTTACAATAATAAATTGCAATGCCTGAGTATTTTATTAATACAATTAAAATTTATAGAACTAAAACCTTACATTTAAATGTCTGAAGACTTAGAAATAGTAAGAAAGAAAATTAGAAGTGATTTATTCAATTTTTTTTATGTATTATAAAAGATAACGGATGAAAATATTTACATATTATTTATTATTATGATTTGAGAATTGTTTTAATAAATTGAGAGATTAAAATTGCATGAAAAACTTAGTGAATGTTTATAATGCAGTTATCAAATATTAATTTGGAAGAATAATAATAATTAAAATAAAAAAGAAAAGCGATGAATAGTTGATGTTATTCTTTCTCCAGCGAATAAAGAAATAAAGAACTGGAGAACTCGCGTGACATGCTCAAGACTTCTTCCTTTACTCCAATTCAAATCCGAATCTTCTAGAACCTCTCATTCTTTCCATACAAATTTAAAAACACCTTTTAGAATTATAATTTTTAACTTTTGATTGTTTAAGTAATTAAAAAAATACTTCTATTCTTAATTTCTAAAAAAAAAGTTATTTATTTATATAAAAATAAAATTTATTATTATATTTAATTAATGAATATTATTAATTGAAAAATGCTCAAATGATATGAATATTATTAATTAAACTTTATGTTTCGTTAATGTAAAATATTAATTTTAATAATTGATAAAAAAAATTAGATCATATAAAAATTAATAAATTAGTAAATTTGTCACTATTAATTTATTTTTTGACATTTTTATTATTATTTATAATTAATAAATTATATAATATATCATATTTACACATATGAATATATTTAAAATATATTTTAATTAAAAAATATATTATTAATATTTTATAAGTAAATAATATTAAAATTTATTATTATTTAAGATAATTATTAATTTAAATTTACGTTCATATACAATTAAATTAAGAATCATAAATTTGATTTAATAATACTTTTGTTCATAATAAATATATTTATTTATCATAAAAACACAATGAATATTTTAATAATAATTATATTATTAATACTAAATTTATGATTTTATTAATAATATATTTCAATTAATAATACTGAATTACAAATTTTGTCAATATATAATAATAATAAAATGGAAGTTCTATTTGTCATTTTCCATTATTTTATTATATTTTTTTTTATTTAATTTTTTTATTTTCTTAAATATTATTATTTTAAAAAATTATTAAAAATATAATTTATTAATATTAAATAAATCATTCATAAGAAATTATTATTTTAATTATTAATAATAAATTTTTATATTTTTTATTAGTATATCTATAATATTTATATATTTTTTTATAAATTTTAATTAATAATATTATTTATTTAATAAATTAGATATATTATTAAAATATTTATTAATATTTTAAATTATTAAATTAAAATTAAAATATAATAATTTTTATTAAAATATATTTTTAATTACTATTAATAATAATTTTTAACTTCTACCAAACATGAGCCATTAGTATTTAAAAAGAGAAGAAATTGTAAAAAATATAATTAAAATATTAGTAATTAATATTAATAATTAAAAATATATTTTAATATAAATTATTATATTTTAATTTTAGTCTAATAATTTAAAATATTAATAAATATTTTAATAATATATCTAATTTATTAAATAAATAATATTATTAATTAAAATTTATTAAGAAAAATGTATAAATATTATAAATATTACTAATAAAAAATATAAAAATTTATTATTATTAATTAAAATAATAATTTCTTATGTGATTTATTTAATATTAATAAATTATATTTTTAATAATTTTTTTAAAATAAGAGTATTTTAAAAAAATAAAATAAAAATAAGTAAAAAAAAATAACAATAAAATAATAAAGAATGCCAATAGAATTTTCCTAATAAAATTATTAATTTATGAATTTTAATATAATATTAAATTATTGTCAATCATTTAAGTTATTAAATTAATATTTAATGATAATAATTTATATTTATTAACTTTTTATTAAAAAAATTAAATTTAATAATAATAATTATTAATAATTATTTTTTAATTAAAAATATTTTCAATATTTATCTGAATATTAAAAAAAAAAAAGTTGGTCCAAATTAGAAACAACTTTTCTGTTGTCGAAAACATAGTTCATAATTAGTCTCCAGAAGATTAAGCAATGAAAAAGTCACTTTTAATAAATAATGTTACTTATTTAATAATAAAAATGGTGGAAGAAAATAAATAAGAAAACTTACATTAGTCAAATTGAAGGATCAGATCTTACATTATTTTGACTCATCATAAATTTTGCTTCAGAGAATCTCTTATTTATTTAATTTTTTTTAAGCTGTTAATACTTTATTTAACTACAATGGCATAAATAGTAATAATCTCAAACTCCAAGCCCTATTTCATTGACACTTCTTATTAGTACTTCTCTTGTCCCTCTCTTTCACTCTTCACTCCACTCTCTTCTCTGTCGCCGCCAGATCTCACATTCTCACACTCTTCACAATGCAACACCACTTCCGTCCGGCGACTCTGCCGGCGCTCTCGGCGGCGCTTCTTCTCCTCGCCACCCTCGCTCACGCACACAACATCACGCGCATCCTAGCCCAACACCCGGAGTACTCCACTTTCAACCACTACCTCACCCTCACGCACCTCGCCCCCGAAATCAACGGCAAAACCACCATCACCGTCTGCGCCGTCGACAACGCCGCCATGTCCGACCTCCTCGCCAAGCACCCCTCCATCTACACCGTCAAAAACATCCTCTCCCTCCACGTCCTCCTCGACTACTTCGGCGCCAAGAAGCTCCACCAGATCACCAACGGCACCGCCCTCGCCGCCACCTTGTACCAGACCACCGGTACCGCCCCGGGCTCCTCCGGCTTCGTCAACATCACCGACCTCCACGGCGGCAAGGTCGCATTCGGCGCGGAAAACAACGACGGAACCCTAACCTCCACCTTCGTTAAATCCATCGAAGAAATCCCTTACAACATCTCCGTTATCCAGATCAGCAAAATTCTTCCCTCGGCTGCAGCGGAAGCCCCTGCACCCGCACCCGCACAGCAAAACCTCACCGGCATTATGTCCAAACACGGTTGCAAAGTCTTCGCCGACACGCTTTCTTCCTTTCGCGACGCGCTTTCCACCTTCAACGACAACCTCGACGGTGGATTAACCGTTTTCTGCCCCCTCGACGACGCCTTCAAAGCGTTCCTTCCCAAATTCAAAAACCTAACAGCTTCTGGCAAACTCGCGCTTCTCGAATTCCACGGCGTGCCGGTGTACCAGTCCCTTGCGACGCTAAAATCGAACAACGGACTTCAGAACACCTTGGCCACCGACGGAGCTAACAATTTCGACTTCACTGTGCAAAACGACGGCGAAGAGGTCACTCTCAGGACGAGGCTCACCACGGCGAAGATCACCGACACGTTAATCGATGAACAGCCTCTCGCAATTTTCGCTATCACTAAGGTGCTTCTGCCTAAGGAGTTGTTTAAGGGTGAGGCACTGGCTCCGGCGCCCGCGCCGGAGCCGGCTGCAGCCGACGCTCCCGCACCGGCCAAGAAGGGGAAGAAAAAGAAGGCTGCCGACGCGCCTGCCGCAGATGCGAATTCCGACTCGCCGGCGGACTCCCCCGGGGACGCCGCCGATGACACCGCCGCCGATAGTAACGGAGTCGTTAGACCTAACGGCGGGAGGTATGGTAATGTTGTTGTTGCCTTGGGTTTGATTTTTGGGTTACCGTTATTGCTGTGATGTGACCTTGTTGTTTTAAAAAAAAGAGGGTTTTTAGGGTTTTTATTTTCTTTTTTGTTTTTGAAGGTAGGAAATAAGGGGATTCGAAGTGATACTCCTTTTTCTCTTTTTTTTTTTTGTGTGTGTTTTGATATTTTTATTTGATTATTATTATTGTATTTGATAATGTTGTAATTTTGGTGGTGAGAAAATGGAAATTGATACTTGTTGTGAATGTTATAATGTAAAAATTTATTTAATTTTGTCCAATGAGCATGATTATGAGTGGTGGCTTTATTCACGATGATGTAGAAGTTCAATTATTATCAATTTTGAACTTTTAGAAGAAGAGCTGTGTTGTTATGTAAGTTTCTGGTTTTTGGCTCTTGATTTACTTTTTGAATGTATAATAATTGCATGCTGTTATTAACTTTTGGAGGACCTTTTTTATCTTTAAAATTAAATATTTAATTTGACATTAAATTATACATTTTTATAAAACTAATTTAACATTAAATTGTAATTTATAGATGAATTTGTTATTAAATTGAACAGCAGAACTTAATTAATAATGCATTACATTCAATCAATACTAAATCAGATTTTTTTTATGATTAAATGAGAACTCTTTTACATATTAAAAGATGAAAATGGTAATTTATTTTTGAAAATGGGATTTCAATGCAATTCTGAATCTGACCATAAAAAAACACTTTTAGAAGATAAATGAGTGATTTTAATCTGATAATGTGATTGAGTGAAGGAAAGAGTGAAACCGACAGCAAAGATTGTAGGTTTTTAATTCATTACTGTGGAGTTGGTTTTAGTTGGATTCTTAATAGAATTTATGTGCGACAGTAATGTTGTCGACAAGGACAAAGAGTGAATCACTTGGCCGTGCTTCCTCTTTTGTCTTGATTGTGTTTGGTGCTACATTTAAATTGCTTCTAGTACTGTCTTCTGCTTATTCTCTTCAAATTTCAACTTTTCATTCAATTTTAATTGCTTCTGAATAAAAATCATCTCATTTATCCTTTTACTTTTGCTTCCTGTTTCTCTTCTTTTTTGTTTCTGATAACAAATTTTAAAAGCTTTAGTTTTCACAGCAGCCTAGTCACAGTTTAAAATTCACGAGTTCCAGATGATTTGGGTATGAAATTTCAATCATTAATTACTGTGCAGAAAATTTAATCTCAATGCTGCAATTTCTCTACCAAAACTTTACTCACTCAAGTCATTCATATATACTCGTGACTATTTATGGCTTTAGACAATCTCCTGTGCTGAATTCAAACACTCAACTCATTCATATATTTAATGCTAAATTAAATACTACACATCTCTTTATAAACGTCATTTAGTTTTTGTTTATTTTACTAAAATATTTAAAATATTATAATTAAAAACAAACCGAAGGGAATACACAATAATATTTCAAATTAAGCATGATGGTTTCGAAAAGAAGATAAATCTCTCATAAAAAAACACAGTAAATATAATAAGTGAATATAGTTAGGACTCACGAGAGAAGGTGTTGGTTTCATCTCACAAGGCAAGTCCAAAAATTTGATGGTCTACATTGATCCATGTTTTAAAATGGACTATAGGTTTTTTTGTCCATTTAAAAAAAATTAAAAGTAATTTTAAAAAATATAAAAAATATATATTTTCAAATTTTAAATATAATAATTTAGTATATAAATTTAATAATTAATTTTTTTAAATATAATAGTTTTTTTATAAAACAGACATATCTATAAATTCACCTATCAACATAATATAAACCTATTTTTATATTGAAAATAGTCGAATTCAATTTTATCATAAATTTTTAAACATGATTTTAATAAAGATAATGTGTAAAAATATTTAATGTGAAATTAAATACTCCAACTAAATTATTATTTCTAAATTCATTTATTATTTATATCATATCAAATATTATAATAAAAAATAAAATGTAAAATTCATAAAAAAAATGAAATAAAAGTTATGATAAATTGAACAAATTTTTTTTTTAAATCATTTCTATTAAAATTGAAAATATATTTTCATTAAATATGATCTAAACATTTAAAGAAAAATCTACCTAATATTATTTTGAGAACTCTTAATAGAGGTGGTTTATTTGGTAAGGAGCACATGACAGTGTGAGTGTGTGGTGTCATGAAATGGAAAGATAGTTGTTACTGGTGTACACTTTACTCCTTTTGCAAGTCCCCTCACACATGACTCCTACTCAGTCTCAACCTTCATTATTCCTTCGCTTTTTACCAATGAGTACTGTCAACACTGTGCTTACTGCTATCAGTGACATGCCACTAATCTTTGAGGGGCTTCTCTATAAAGTGGTTCTTGAAAATGGTAAAACACTTCAGAGTTTTCAAAAACAAAAATTGAGAGAATTTGGTATCATCCTTTGAATGTGAAAAAGTGTGAGAGTTATAAGTACTCACTGACTCAAATTACACTATTTGGTTTTACCATTTCATTACTATGAAAAACATGGAGAAAGGGTTAAAATTGTTAGATCCTTATGAAGTTATAAGCATATAATAGTAATTTAGTGATTTTGATTACTAAAAGGTATTTTGGTATGTTTGGATAGTGGTTTGAAACACCTCAAGCAAATATTACTATTTTTTTATACAGTACATATGGAAACAGATTTTTAAACACACCCACAAGATAATTTCCCTTCTGGAGCAGTATTTCACTCAAGTTATGATAAGGTGATTTTGTCATAACATCAATATTTTCCTCAAGAAATAAGTGGTCCAGTCCAACATTCATTGCATTCGGTGGTTTTTCCCAGGAACTACTGTCCTATTTACTGGATTCACTTGCATAGACACAAGTTTTCATGACGCCATTTTGGTTATTATCTAGGACCCCTGCTTGTTTCCAGTGACAAATCAAATACACTTGTCTTATCATCAACCAGGGCTATTTTTTCTTTCCCTCGATAGAATTTTATGTGAAACATTAGGATTTCTTGTGAAGGATTATATGAAAAAGTTCAATTCCAGGAGACAAAGTTAAGTTTAATGGGTATTAATGACTACCAAGACTTAAAAAAATCCTTATGACTAGATCATTAAAGTTCCATTCCAGGAGTTCATTAAAGATTTTAAGTATTTATGTTAACGTATCTCAATCAACCACAATTGTATCTCAATTTAAAAACTAGATGGTTATTGAACTTGAAAGTGTAGAATCTTGAAAAGCAAAACACTCAACTAATCTGGAGCTGCACCAAAACAATGAATATTGCAGCACAATTTATATAGCAATTGACAACAAAATATGATATTATTGCACATGATATCCAATATAAAGTGATCACTACTTGTCCTAGACTTGATCATGATAAACAAATGAACACCAATCAAATTCAGAAGAGAAAAATAAAGGGGGAGAAAAGCATCATGAGTGGAACTAGAACTGGCAGAAGCATTGAAGCAAAGCGTTGGCCTTCGCCATAGGGCACAGGAGTGTAGGGATTTGGAGGAGCAAAAGTATAAGGAGCTGGAGGGGTGCAGCACCCATCACCTGCAGGAGGAGGAGGGCACTTGCTCGGATTTTTGTCTTTTGGGGGAGGGGGTGCTCCATATATAGAGTAACCATAAGGTGGTGGTGGTGGAGCACCATAAGGAAGTGGTGGTGAGGGTTGTTGTTCACAAGGGTATTCACATTTGGAGCAATTCAGACATGTTGGGGATTGAGTGACATCATCCCCTGAAGCTTTAAAGGCAAAATTTGATAGATGTAACCAAAGGGTAACAAGAATTAGAAGAAACTTTGTTGGAAACATTTGGTTTTCCATTGAGTTCATAGTTTTTCCTTTCTGCCTAGAGAAAGGTTTAGAAGATCAAAGAACACTCCTGATTATAGAGACTATAAAAAGCTATATAGGAAATGAGTTTTTTTTTTTTCTTTTCATTTTTGTAGATACCAAGTTCAAATATATATATATATATATATATATATATATATATATATATATATAATCAACATGGGTACAATAAGGTTCTAGAGTTGTCACCCTTTTGCATATCAGATATGATGCCACATAGCAGAACATTTGTCATTATGATATTGAAGTAGTAAACAAATTGCAATCAGCTTGCATCTTAAATTGTTCACTTTTTGTTTTCCTTATCTGTTTAAAAGTATTTTTTTTTTCTTTTCTTTTTTAGAGGGTGTTCTTAAAACTCATCTATCAATGTAGTAACTCATGCACTACTGTAAATAATGGAGTTTCTAATAACATGTGATAAAAGAGTTGGACAGATAGATGAGTAAACAAGAATTAGGTTAATCAAGAAAATGTATCTTCAGAAGAAAAAAAACCAATGGAAAATTCTAATATAGAGCCATTTTGATAATCTTTGACTTCATTTTTAAAATTATGGGTTGTTTGTTGCTTACTCTCTCGACCTTTAAAATTGACATAAGTAACAAAAAAAAGCAGATCCTCCAAACGGGTTATAAACAAGCTAATTTGACCTAAAAAATTCTTCAAAATTCAGCATATTCTTGACCGATTTTTAGGTGTAGATTTGCAATTTGAAAACTTGTAGAAAGAAAACCTTTTCCAATTGCTTGAATTATTTGCGAGAATTATGGATTGAAGAATGAAGGCAGAAAAAGGGTTCGAAAAAGGTCATAAAATTCTTACATGGTTCAATCTTTCAAGAAGAAAATTTACATGCTATATCTTCTAGCAAGGATACTCAAAAGCCCCAGAACAATTTTCTAAATTCTTCGAAAAAGAGTAAGAATTTGAGCACTGAATCTGGCGTTATGAGTGAAATCAATTAACCAACCAAACCCTAAATCAATTTAAAAAAACGTTATTTGGATGTCAATAGGATGAACGAAAAGTATAAGAAAATGTTAAAAATACTCTTATTTGTCTAATGATCAAGGTTTTTCAAATTTTTTTTCACACATTAATTTAATATTAATAATTTAAAATTTAATTCAATAATTCGAAAATAACAATACAGGAATTCCAAGATGTTTTACAAGAGAGAAATATTAGAATCAACTTTCATGGATGATAAAGGTTGATTTTGAAAATTTAAGAAGACTTGTTGAGTTCATGGTCGTTCAAATACAGATAATTTAACTCTTCCACGAAATATGATGAAACAGGTCGCGGAGAGAATCCATTATAGACTTTTTCCAACTTTGCCAAGCATAATTGAATTATGTACTTGAAAGGTTCGTGCATCTGATTGAAAGGTTGGTCAGCAAATTCCTCGAATGGCATCCACTTCGTGAGAAAATTCAAAGCATGACAGAAAGTTTTAGTCAAGAGAATTCAATACACCAGCAAGTACAGATGCAAAATATGGTCATAATAGTGTGATGAGATAAACATGCAATAGAAATGAATTATGTGCCAAATGTGGAAAATCAGTGTTCCAGTACACCAAAATCATAGAAACTAAACATAGTTTGTAAATAACTTTTCTTAATTCAGTGAAATATCTTTTAAGAGAATGAGATTCAAATATGATAACACTTCAATATTGTATAGCATACTAGCATCTTATCAACTGTTGTTTTAAGAACTTTGAACCAAAAATATCTCTATCATGTATGAGTATATATTCCAATACTATAATTACTTCCACTGTCATTCTTCAACAACTTGAAGGACAATCATTGGAACCAATTGTTGATATAAATGTTTGAACATGTTTATTCTGTTGATAGTGTTCATATAATGAGTCACACTAAACATTACTATGATTTGTATGAGAATAGTAGTCATTTTAGTCAAGTAATGTGATCATTCACAAGTTTCTTTCTCGTAAATATTTGATGTGTTTTCTGTCAATATTTTCATATAGTGCTTGTACAATTGTACTTTGTCGACTGATGGTGAACTGGAATAATGACATGATAAGGTTGATATACTGGTATGCATTGTTAGGTTGAGTAGGGAAGAGAATTATCCATTAATTTGACGCTATCCTTTTATGTTCTGCACCTATCTTTCTAAAATATCATTTAAGGTGTTTACAGTAGGAAAAACAAAAGAAAAAAGATATGATGTTTTTGATACCTGAGCTACCTCAATTTCCAGATCTTGCTTTTTGATCTCAAAAGAAAGAGGACGCAGCATGCAAACAAAAGACAGATCTGATTTTCCAAACAATGAATTGTGTGTGTGTCTGAAAATCATATACATGAGAATGTCAAAAGAAATAGAAATCAAGTGTTCTCAGTGTTTCTCATGAACTTAAATGTAATCTCACTCTGGAAATTCTATTTGGCCTACTGGTAGGAAATTTCCTTTCAAAATCCATAGATCTATTGAAATATCTCCTAAAAAGTATTAACAAGACTTTTTTCATTTGCCAACTAAACCTAGGTGCCTTACTCTTTATATAAATATAAGCACAAACTAAAGGGTATCTCTCATGTTTTAGGTGTTACAGATCAGAAAATTCATACCTGAATGCCAGTACTTCCACAAATTCTGTATCAATCTGAACAAGAATAAAATGGACCAAAATAAAAGACATGACTAAAATACAATAATACTAACATTCTACAACATATAGGAATGCAATATTGTACTCTGATACTTACTCCTGTCTCTTCTTTCACTTCTCTAATAGCTGCTTCAAAAATCTCTTCTCCCTGCAGATACAAATCCAAGTTTCAAGTTGCTAACAGAATAGTCAATTAATTTGAAGAATAGATGGAATTTGTCTTTATAAGTGTGCATACTGCATCAACTACTCCAGTAGGTATCTTCCAAACACCAATCCCATGGAATCCACCTCTTTTTTCCTGGACCACAAGCACCTACAAGCCCACCACACCCCCAAAACAAAGGTAACAAACAAAGAAAAAGGAATAGAATGCTTGCATGAAACAAGGTTGATTATTTGTAACAAAACATGTGGATCTACATAACCATTCTTTGATCTCATTTCAGACCTCTTTATTCTCATTCAAGACAATAGCGCCAACTCCTACACAATGGGAAGCATTTGGAGGTATTGTGCAGCCAATTTTGGGAATCCAGTAAACTAGCATTAGATAGTTTGGCTCTGCATGGTGGTACCAAAAACCCTCCTGCCAGCAACATAACACAACCCAAAGGACATTTATGACCAAATTATTATCCTTCACAAATATCAAGATTCCATTAATTTCCTTACATTCAGGTATTAACACAAATGAGAACAAATAAAGTAAAATAGAAATAGAAATAGAAATTGATGTGATAATCTTACACCTTACTCTAATAGCAACCCCAAATGACCAAATTTGACACCAGATGCTATGAATATGAAGTGGGCAAAATAAGGCTAACATGCTGCATCATTCAGACACTAGACAAACATTCCCATTGCATTTCAGATAATAGAATAGAGACTATTAGATCATAGGAATTTTGTTACTATGGGTTTGTCCTATTTTACATTATTACACGTGCTTTTCTTAGTATTGAACCTGAGATGTTTGTTGTATGCATGATGCGGAACCATGCTAAAAATAATTGATAACAAAACTTTAAGAAAATAGGGGGGGAAATTACCTTAACAGCAGTTTCAACAAGATTAACAAGCTCGATAGGTAACTTGATCCAAACACCATCTTTTCCCTGAAATGCATACCAAAATTAAAAAAGGCCAACTAGAGGTTGGAGATTTTTCAATTTTATGACTGAATAAAGTTTAGGTTGTGCATGTAGTATTAATGAGGATTTTAAGAAGTATGGTTTTTTTTGTCTTGTTTTGGATAAAAGCATTTTCCAAACTGAAGATTCATCTTTAGTTGAAGCGTGTGTGTTGCACATTCATCAGCTGACTTCATATTGTATTATTTAATTTAATGGATGATAAGTGTATGGTCAACAGAATCCAGAGAATCCCTGCTTAGAAAACTACATTAGCTTCAAATTTTGACACGTAAAGAGATGCTATCTAGTAGAAATATGATATCACACAATCATTTGTGAACTAAACTACTTATTGCACCTAAAGAAAGAAAGTGGCCTACTATTACAAGTGGAAATAGACATCACAAAATGGATAAAACTTTTTAGACGAGAGCTTAATGCAAGAAAGTACCATTTTAGGGACTAGATAAGGATATTCACCTGTTTTTTCCAATGTAAAAGTGAAGATCTAAGCAAAGTAGCAAAAACTTCAGAGTCCATAGCCTCCTTTAAGTCCACAATGACTCCTCCATGTGCATCATTGGTGGCTGGGAGAATTTTAACACATTCAAATCCATTCTCACACAGTCGATCCCCTAATAGTGGCGCTGGACTAGCTGAGACTGACATGGACTAAACTGCAGAATAAATAAATAAAAAATGATAAAATTCCAAAATGAAGTTGAAATAAAATAAATTTTTTGAGAAGTTGAACACTTAAGCCACATCTAGATTCCAGAAATAGCTGCAAATTTGTTGAATCACAAACATGTACATTGTCCAAAATTCACAAACTTGCACAACTGCACAGGTCGTTCCATCTAAGCGCAATAGGAAAACTTTTGGTGGAGATTTCCTATTGATTGGCAAGATTGTGAATCCATGAAGTATAGAATAAACAACAGACTCACTCTTTATCCAAACTACTGAAATAATTTCAACCTGCATCTTTTGTTTTGGCACTTATAGATAACAAACAAATCAGTGCTTAGAATTGGTTTCAAGGTAGTTCTACTGAGTCTGCTAATTCTAAAAACCCATCACAGATATGCACACTTCATGTGACAAGATACCATTTCAAAATCATTTTATATTAGTTTACGCTAGAAGTTCTCACTAAAATAAAACAAAAGAAAAACAATATAATATTCTTGAGAACTCTCCAGTCTCAACCAAATCATATTCAATCTGAGAGACAACACAAAACAACACAACACAGCACCTAAAGCCGGACACAAACAAGTTCCACAGCTAACTAGAAACAGCTAGCACACAATAGCGTGAACAAGAAGAACCACACCAAAGAAGATCACCTTGAGAACAAACTCAAAAAAGAGATGGAGATTAACTAAAAACTTGAGGATTCAAAGGCTAAAGTTTGGAAGTGAATAAAAGGGGACCACAACCACAGGGAATATACACAGAGAGAGCACTAGCTAGTGAACCTTGGAGAGTTTCAAGCAATGAGGTTGCAATTTATAACAAGCACGCTCACTGAATTTCATGAGTGCATGGTGACGTGTTCCCACTGCACCCATTTGTGAGCTAAGGCTTTCCCATATCTTCAATTCATTAGTAGCCGCCCACATGATAAACTTGGTCACCGGTCAAAGTTGTAGCTGGTTGGGTAGACAACAGCAACTCCTTGCAGTAGTATGAACAAGTTTACCCCCTTCTTAGGCACATTTCTTGAAAATGTTATCCCTCTGTTCATATATATTTTTATATTAGATATCCAATCTTACATTGAAAAACCTAAATTAGCTAATGATATAACCAACAAAATCAACCACTAAATGCATCAACTTTCATCATCAATAAATTTAAATTATACTAAAAATGTGGTCAAGGGAAAGATCCTACCGACCATGATCAAAGTTTATTTGGGTTAATACATCAGTGAAAGAAACCGTAATCTGAAGTTAACTCTTGTTTCTCAGAGATGTAGATTTTATTATCTCTCGAACAAGTTTCTTGATACTTAGGAACTAATTGATTAAACCAGATATAATTAGTTCCAATTTAGGTTTATACATTAATTTTCTAGACAATTATATATTTACTAGTAATCTAAAAATGTTATTGAAGTAGTACCTGATAATTGTGTGAGTGTCTATCATTTCTACCACATCTTATACGCGTTTACACAGAAAAACTTCAAGATTACTTGAAACTATTAACAGTGATGACTTGAAATTCAAGATTATTCTTTAAAAAAAGTTGAAATTCAAGACTGGTTAACACTGGTTTCCTTGAATAGAAGAGGATGGTGAGAGTGACACCACTAGAGTCAACTGAAAGTAACCCACAAGTCTATGGAATGGGGTATTAATGTCACCACTAAGTCAAGAGAAGGTAACAGAGCACCACCACCACCACCAAGTCAAGAAATCATAACTCCACCACCAAGTTAAGGCATTATAACTCCACCACCTCATTCAGATTCAACAAAAACCAAAAAACAAAAAGGGTCACATATTTGCCGCGTTCAATATATTCCATGGAGATGTATCTGTATGTCTGTCAATTTAAGGAAAATAATTCAAGGAAAGTCATCATCACAAGAACGAAATTGAATGAGGAATTAAAAGTTAAAACTTTATAAATATTTTTTGAAAAACAAAAAGCCATGTTGGGATTTTATTCAATCGTAGTGTTGATTGAATGAGCCATTTTTATTCTTCTCATTTTCAATATTTTGTATTTCTAGCTTTGTTTCTTGCATTAAGAAAGGTCAAATATTTAAAGCATGATAATAAAAAATAGCAGATGAATATACGTAAACAAAAATAAAGCATGATAAACCCTAAATACATGCCCACAGAAAAATTATTTGAAGTGATTTCAAATGCATTAAAACATGTTGAATTAAATTTTACAACATATATTTTGATTACTTTTTCGCTTCAATCTTATGTATTACTAATATCCAATGTTTTATAAAATTATTTAATGTATTAGTTATATTAGTTTTTTTAACTAAACTAAATCTAACAACAACAAAAACTAAGGTTTATATATCTACTACATAAATTCTAAATGGTATTTGGCATAGTTGAAAAATCAAAGTTTTATGAATATTATTTGACTCAAGATCTATTTTTGACAACTTCTTCCAAATCTTCTAACTATAATGTCTCTGTTGACATTCTTTCTATATATATGTATCAATATCATTTCTTCAATACCTCAATTTTTTATATACATAATTGTTACAGTCATAGTTTCTAAGATATTTTTCAAGATCCAAACCAAGCATTTCATAGGTGTAGATGATTTTCAGGTTGTTTTCTTGGTTCTTTAAAAATAATATTTTTGTGATTGTCTTTTACTGTTAATCTTCTTGTCCCTTAAGTTTTAGTCTAATTATCTTAGTGTTCTTATTTATAAAAATTCTTCTTACACCCTTAATTATGAACTCAATCACTACATCTGTGACTAATATGAGATTGGAGAAGGATAAATTGAAATGGCTGCTATAAAATATAGTAGAAGCAGTAGTTTTCAAGGCATGTTCTATATATTAGTTGAAAAAGATACTAAATATATGCATTCATCATTACAAATAGCTGCTAATAGTGATATCTATATGATGATGCCCTCTATAGTTTCACTTTTTTCTTTTTTTTTATATTTATCAACATAATCATCAATAGTTCCATTTTCAACACTTACTTCATTCAAATATTTTCAATATATTAAGTTGCTTCTGTATAAATAAATGTATATGAAGATCCAAGCAATGATTATAGTTTAATAAGCTCAGTTGAGTTGGTGGGAGAAGCCTCAAGATTCAATTTTCATAAAATATACCTCTAAAAAGAGGTCAAGAATTTTAAGTAAAATTGTATTTTGAATAGGATATTTCTCTCTGAAAATGAATTATAGTCTCATTTTTCAATTATAAAAAATCTGTTTAATGGACCACTCTCTTTCACTTAAATCTACACCTTATTCACATTAAATTTTAAGTTTAATTATATTTTAAATTCTTATAGTTAATAAAATAATTAATTTCAATTTCTTCAGTTTCAATTGTTCAAATAATATCAAATAACTAAATAAAAGGGATAGTTAGGGTTTTAAGCCACTTTATAAATACTACTCAACCATCCTGCTTTTTTTGTGTGGCATGTGTTAACAAGTTGTTTTCATACTAAGAAAATTAGAAATATGTAAAATAAAACATTTAATAATAAGATTAAAAAAATATAAGTTGAATTGGTTTGGCCTTTGGTATGATGTATGAAACCTTGAATCAATGTTTCTTATATAAAATCAAAATTATTTATAATCACTTTAACTTACATGTGAATCATGAATCTGCACATGGTGTACTGTATCTAACTCTGTTTCATATTAAGTTTAATATATTCATTTAAAAAATTAATAAGTGTTTATTTGTGCATGAAAAAGAGATTAATTTAAAGCACTAATCAAGGGAAAATAGCGTTAAATGACTACAAAGGCCCCAGAATTGCTTAATCCAAGTGCAGACCATTAAAAGAGAAGAAGAGAATGGAAAAGTGGCCAAAAGTTAAAGAAAGAAGCGCTAAGCGGATGTGGCGCTGAGCTGAAGCTGGCGCTGAGCGAACACCAGCGCTTAGCGCATTCCTGCGCTCAGCGGATTCTGGCGCTGAGCGAATCCTTGCGCTAGGCCAAGCGCAACTGAAGTTGTTTCAGTCCGCTCAGCGGAGTCATATTTCGCTGAGCGGATCTTAACCAACGTTGGCCGAATTTTCCTATATAAGGAGGCAGCCACGAAGCTTTCAAATCATCATTTCCAGAGAGGAAAACAACAAAGACTTCTAGAGTCATAGTCTAGCTTGGGAAAGCATCCGGAACATCCGGAGGCAATTGGGTCTAGGGTCTACTTTGTAATCTTCTAGTGGAGCTACCAGCTATGGAGGGCTAAGGTACTTATCTTGTATAGGGATTAGATTTGAATGTAATTCTTCATCTTTCTATATCTAAATTGAGGCATTTATTATTTAAAGGTTTTTATTGTATGCTTTTATGTTTATCCTTGAGCAAGTATATCTGTGGGAACAGGATATTTATTCTGAAATCAATATAAACCCCCAATTGACTTAATTTTGGGAACGAAATTAGGGTAATTGGATTTTGCGAAACTTATGCTTACTGCTGAAATTTCTATTAGACCTTAAAGGGATTTAAAGGCTTTGGGAAATTTTTAGGGTTTCTGATCAAGACATTGACAGAAACTAATATTAGTTTAATTATAATAAAGGCTTTAATAGAGATGGTGCAAAGTTTGAAGGATTACAGTTAAGTCTAAATTCCTATACACTTTACTGCATTTGATTTATTATCTACTTCTTCCTTTCATTATTATTATTCCAATCAATCTGAATCTGATTCTACTCGAAACCCTTAAGGGCAAAATTTCTATATCTAAATCCCTGAGTTCGATACCCTCTATTCGGTACACTTGCCGAGAGGTTTTTGAAAACCTTAACAAGTTTTCTGGTGCCGTTGCCGGGGATTCGGGTTAAAATTTTGCTTTTTCAAGTTTCGAGAATTTTCTTTCTTTCTCAATTTTTCTTTCTTTATTACTCTTGTTCGGATTAACGCCCCTGTAAAGGGTATATCTACTCTAATTGTTTATGCGAGGTCAAATTCCAGCTGATTAATTAATTTTCGATCCGGAAATTGAAAGAACAGCTAGAAGAAACAACGCAAGGGCAAGGAAGCAGAAACGCTTAGCCCAAGAACAGGAAACTTCCTCTGCCCCTACTCCTGAAGAGAGTATCGCATCTGAAGAGGAAACAATGGCGGATCAAGGAGGTGATCAGCAACTGCAACAATTCACACCTCGACCATGCCAACCATTCCTACCATTTGCTAGACGAGCACAAAGAGATACTCCTCGGAGACGAGGACCCCGACAAATCTCTAGCATTGTCAGGCCGACAAGGGGGGTGCGTATGCAACCAGCATTGCTCACCCTAATTACTTCTAACCAATTTGCAGATGTAACAGCCCAGCCTCCGAGGTATTGTCCGGTTCATGGGCACCGCGTGCAACGCAACGCGCATTACGCACCATGTGCCACAGGGATCTCCAGTTTTGTCCTCACGAAAAGGCGCCTCGAAGGGATGAGAGGCGTGCATCCTTATAAGGCACTACACCCTCTCTGATCTTACCGATGTGGGACAAGAGCAATGCACGACACCAACCGTCACATTCTCCCTCCCTAAAGAAATCAGCGACCTCGCTGAGACCACCACCGAAACCTGGCTCTGATACCAAATGTAACAGCCCAGCCTCCGAGGTATTGTCCGGTTCATGGGCACCACGTGCAACGCAACGCACATTACGCAACACGTGCCGCAGGGATCNTGGCTCTGATACCAAATGTAACAGCCCAGCCTCCGAGGTATTGTCCGGTTCATGGGCACCACGTGCAACGCAACGCACATTACGCAAGGATCCCCGGTTTTGTCCTCACGAAAAGGCGCCTCGAAGGGATGAGAGGCGTGCATCCTTATAAGACACTACACCCTCTCTGATCTTACCGATGTGGGACAAGAGCAATGCACGACACCAACCATCACAGCAGGAATGGAGGATGAAGACCCATATGCACATCTCTCAACTTTCTATGAGTTTTGTACCACTATGGGAGTCACAGGAGAAGAAGAGGAAGCAGCCTACTTACACTACTTCCCCTTCTCACTGGTTGGGAAAGCCAAAATTTGGCTTCAATCTCAGTCTCAACAGAGTTTGACCAGATGGGACGAGGTGGAAGAAAAATTTCTGGAACGGTTCTATTCACAGGCTAAATTAATCAAAGCCAAAGGAGCCATAGCAACTTTCTCCCAAGGAAACGATGAATCGCTGAGTGAAGCCTAGGAGAGATACAAGGCACTCTTGACAAGATGCCCGGACCATGAGTTCAATGAAGTCACTTTGTTGGACATGTTTTGTGCAGGGCTGCGAACGCAAACTAGGGTAATCCTAGACGCTGCTACTTGCGGATCCATTACAGATATAGAACCAGAAGGTGCAAAGGCGATGATTGAATCCTTGGCTGCCAGTGACCATCAAGCCCACCATGATAGATCCCAATATGATAGATCTCAGCCATAAAAAAGAGGAGTATTAGAGCTTGACACGCAGAATGCAATCCTCGTCCAAAACAAGCTTCTCTCTCATCAAATGGGGGAAATCACTAAGAGGCTTGATAAGATGGAAGTGGCAAGATGTAATCAGGTGGCGACTAAAAAGGAATACACATGTGCTTATTGTGAGGATAACCATCTTGATGAGTACTGTAATGCAATTGAACATGAAGCTCCTGAAGAGGCCCACTATGTCAACACTCAGGGTCGGCAAGGAAATTTCTACAACAATAACTCAGGATGGAGGCCACAGAGGCAGTTACAATGGAGGCAAGACATGGCAGGATCTTCGAGTCGACCTCGTGAGCAATATTAAGTTCAACCCTATCAACAGAAAGAGATAATACCGTACCAACAAAAAGACATACAGCCAGCCGTATCAGCAAAGAGATAGGTTAACTAAACTTGAGGACGGGTTCCTAGCCCTAATGAACCAACAGAAGACTCACGAGGAAGGTCTCCTTGCCCTAATAAACCAACAGAAGACTCAAGAAGAAGGCATCCTTACCCTCATAAATCAGCAGAAGAATTCAGATGCTGCGGTGAAGAATATTGAAGTACAGATAGAACAGTTGGCAAAGCATTTAGCGGAACAGAAAACGGGCAATTTTTCCGCAAGTACTTTTACTAATCCAAAGGAACACTGCAAGTCCATCACTACCCGTAGTGGTAAGGTGGTAGGAAGAGATGTGGGGGAATCCATGGACCAGAGTAAGGAGGAAGAAAAAGAGGAAGCTTCAACAGAAAAAGAAATAGAAAAAGAAAAAATAGAAAAAAATGAAAAAAAAATAGAAAAAAATAAAGAAAAAGAAAAGTGTAAGTGGCAGAAAGAGAGGGGTAAGAAAATCATCCCGAATACAACCCCTCTACATGTCCCCTATCCACATGCTCCTTCCTGGAAAGATAGGGAAAGACAATTCTGCCGGTTCATGGACATCTTCAAAAGGCTCCAGATCAATATACCCTTCATTGAGGCCATGGAGCAGATGCCAACCTATGCGAAGTTTATGAAAGAACTACTTACGAAGAAGCGGAGGTTTGCTGAAGAAGAGACCATAAAGCTGGCAGCAGGGTGCAGTGTAATCATTCAGAAGACTTTGCCACCCAAATCCAAAGACCCTGGTAGCTTCACTATTCCAGTTACCATTGGCCCGGTCCAGGTAGGTAAAGCTTTACTAGATCTAGAAGCAAGCATAAATTTGATGCCCTTATCGATGCTTAAAAGAATCGGGGAGGTGGAAATTAAGCCAACCCGAATGACTCTACAGCTAGCTGATCGTTCTATGAAGTTTCCTTATGGGATAGCTGAGGACGTATTAGTAAAGGTGGATAAGTTCTTGTTCCCAGTGGATTTTGTGATAATGGACATGGAGGAGGACTCTGAAGTTCCCTTAATTTTGGGAAGGCCATTCATGAAGACTGCACGTGTAATCATAGATGTTGACAATGGCCAACTGAAGGTAAGGGTTCAGGATGATGAAGTCAACTTCAACTTGTTTGAAGCCATGCAGCATCCAGCAGAAAAGCAAGAATGCTTGAGGGTAGATACTCTTGATGAGCTTGTGAGAGTCCCTCGGATGACCACCTCTGAAGACAGTGGATTACAGGAAGCGCTGTTAAACCCAGGAGAGGACGATGATGAAGAGGTTCAGAACTATGTCAGAATGCTGAATTCAGCCAAAGAGACCCCTTCCATTAACGTCCCAAAGGAGGAGTTGACTAAGGAAATACCAGCTGCAGAGAAGAAAGTAGAATTGAAGATGTTACCAGCTCACTTAAAATATGTGTTTCTGGAGGAGAATGGACAGAAGCCGGTAATCATTAGCAGCGCCTTGTCAACCACAGAAGAACAGAAGCTAACCGCAGTACCTCAAAAGAATATGAAGGCGATAGGATGGACCTTAGCTGATTTGACTGGAATTAGCCCAGCCTATTGCATGCACAAGATTCATATGGAGAATAATTTCAAACCAGTCGCACAACATCAACGGAGACTTAATCCGACGATGAAAGAAGTTGTGAGGAAGGAGGTATTGAAACTACTGGAGGCTGGGACAGTGCTTGGGTACTAGAGGCTGGGATGATTTACCCTATCTCAGACAGTGCTTGGGTAAGCCCAATCCATGTAAGAAAGGAGGCATGACAGTTGTCCGGAATGAGAAGAATGAGCTGATACCGACAAGAACTGTCATTGGCTGGCGGATGTGCATTGATTATCGGAAGCTGAATGAGGCTACCAGAAAAGATCACTTCTCGCTACCCTTTACTGATCAGATGCTGGAAAGATTAGCTGGGAAAGCCTTCTACTATTTTCTAAATGGTTATTCCAGCTACAATCAGATCACTGTGGACCCTTTAGATCAGGAGAAGACTGCTTTTACATGTCCTTTTGGTGTTTTTGCCTACAGGAAGATGCCATTTGGACTATGTAATGCTCCTGCCACATTCCAGCGTTGTATGTTGGTCATCTTCGTTGAGCTTGTAGAAGACTGCATCGAGGTATTCATGGATGATTTCTCTGTCTTTGGAACATCCTTTGAATCTTGTTTACAGAGTCTGGATACAGTGCTTAGGAGATGTGTCGACACCAACTTGGTACTAAATTGGGAGAAATGTTACTTTATGGTGACTGAAGGCATTGTGTTAGGACACAAGATCTCTGCTAGAGGAATTGAAGTTGATCCAGCAAAGGTAGAGGTCATCTCTAAACTACCCCCACCAGTTAATGTGAAAGGAGTTCGAAGCTTTTTAGGGCATGCTTGGTTCTACCGGCGCTTTATTAAAGACTTCTCTAAAATTGGAAGGCCCCTTAATAATCTGTTAGCTAAGGAGGCTAAATTTGACTTTGATGAAGATTGCCTAGAAGCCTTTGAACTCCTGAAGCGGAAACTGAGTACTGCACCAGTCATTACGGCACCAAATTGGGCAAAAGATTTTGAGCTCATGTGTGATGCCAGTGATTATGCAGTAGGAGCTGTTTTGGGACAAAGGACAGATAGAGTGTTCTACACCATCCATTATGCAAGCAAGGTGTTGAATGCGAATCAGGTTAATTATGCCACAATAGAGAAGGAGTTGCTTGCCATCGTCTTTGCCCTGGAGAAGTTCAGGTCCTATTTGATAGGATCTAAGATCATCGTCTACACCGATCATGCGGCTATCAAGTACCTGTTGACAAAGCCATACTCTAAGCCTCGTTTGATTCGTTGGATCTTGTTGCTACAGGAGTTCGACGTGGAGATCAAAGATAAGAAGGGGTCAGAGAATTTGGTGGCCGATCATCTGTCTCGATTGATCAATGATGAGGTGAGTCACCAGGAGCCGGATATAGTGGAGGAATTCCCTGATGAAAAGCTGTTCGCAGTACAAGAGAGACCTTGGTTTGCAGATATGACAAATTTCAAGGCAGCTGGCATTGTTCCTGAGGAGTATACTTGGCACCAACGAAGGAGATTCTTCCGAGAAGCCAACCGGTATGTATAGGATGACCCCCATTTATTTAAAGTTGGTGCTGATGGACTGCTGAGGAGATGTGTAGCAGGAGACGAGGTCAGAGACATCATGTGGCATTGCCATAACTCACCATATGGAGGTCATTTCAATGGTGAGAGAACAGCAACAAAGATACTTCAGGCCGGATTCTATTGGCCTACCATTTTCAAAGACACTGATTCATATTGTCAAAATTGTGATAAGTGTCAGAGAAGTGGTGGGATCTCAAGACGGCATGAGCTACCACTACAGAACATAATCCAGATTGAAGTGTTTGACTGCTGGGGGATTGATTTTATTGGCCCGCCTCCGTCCTACACCAATGAGTATATCTTGGTGGCAGTTGACTATGTCTCCAAAAGGGTAGAGGCCATTGCTACTCAAAAGGCAGATGCAAAGGCGGTGATCAAATTTCTAAAGTGCAACATTTTCTGCAGGTTTGGCACTCCTCGTGTCTTAATCAGTGATGGAGGCACCCACTTTTGTAATGCACAATTAAAGAAGGTGCTCGAGCATTACGGGGTCAGACACAAGGTTGCCACACCTTATCACCCGCAAACAAATGGCCAAGCTGAGGTGTCCAACCGAGAGTTAAAGCGAATCCTGGAGAAGACTGTAGCTAACTCAAGGAAGGACTGGGCTATTAAACTAGACGACACCTTATGGGCGTACAGGACTGCTTTCAAGACTCCTACTGGTTTGTCCCCTTTTCAGCTGGTATATGGCAAGGCGTGTCATTTACCAGTAGAATTGGAGCACAAAGCTATGTGGGCACTCAAAACATTAAATTTTGATCTTGCAGGTGCTAGTGTCAAGAGGAGGCTGCAGATACATGAGCTGGAGGAGATGAGGAATCAGGCCTATGAATCCTCCAGGGTCTACAAGAGCAAGGTAAAACAGTATCATGACCGGAAGATATTGAAGAGGGAATTTAAAGTCGGCCAATAGGTATTGCTCTTTAACTCCAGGTTGAAGTTATTCCCTAGAAAGTTGAAGTCAAAGTGGTCAGGTCCGTTTGTGATCAAGGAGGTAAAACCCATATTTTTCCCCCAAATTGGTTTGCATGATTTATAACTATTGTTCGGTGAAAAATGGTATCCTAGGATAGCATTGAGGTTCGCATGCTGTATCTATTGATTTCGAGTTGAATAGGACGTGATTTTTGCAGGGACAGTGGCTCTGTAAAATTTCGCTGAGCGGATCTTTCTTCGCTCAGCGGATGCCTGCGCTGAGCGCATCTGTCTGCTCAGCGGATTCCCTTCATCCAGCGAATATGGGGCTGAGCGAGCCTCTTCGCTCAGCGAGTCTGTGTTTTGATTGACTTACTTTATTATGCTAGTTTGTGTTTGTTTGCAGATGGCACCACCTAAGCATGTTCATGAGATAGAGGCTTAGAAAAAGAGGAAGGCAATGGCTACCTCCTCTTCCCATCAGGAGTCTGATTCTACTCCTGACAATGAGACTGCTGATCCCACACCGACTCCTACAAGCCTTACATTTGACAGGAGTAGATTCTCTACTAGGAGCAGGTTTCAGAGGTACCTGGAGCTGGAGAGTCGCACATTCTTGTGTGAGAGGAGGGTAGAGCTGGAGGATGATGAGTATCCAGAATTCCAGCAGCAGCTTCAGGCCAGAAGATGGACTGTGCTAGCCTTTCCGGCTGGACAGTTCAACCCCGAGATTGTCAAAGAATTCTATGCCAATGCTTATCCTATTCGGGAAGATGAAGTGCCCCGGGTGGCTAAGGTTAGGGGCAGATCAGTCCACTATGACAGAGACTCCATTGATACCTATCTCGGGACTGAATTTGAATTTGGCGAAGATGATAGAGATGGCTACCACCGGATCATAAGCAGCAGACGCATCTCAGATGCAGAGTATGCTGCTCTATTATGCCTGCCAGGACATACATACGAGGTAGGGCGCTCAGGGAAGGCACAGAAGATCGTTCGAGCTGGCATGACGACCCTTACTCAGATTTGGGTCAACTTTCTTCTGGCCAATGTGGCACCGAACTCTCATGTCTCGGATGTCAACGTGGAGAAGGCGAAGCTGATCTACTGTATTCTGACGGAGGTGGATATTGATATTGCTACTATCATATCCAATGAAATCCTGAAGTGTGTTCTGTCAAAGCCAACTTCCACAGGAATGACACGACCATTGGGCTTTCCCGAGCTCATTCATGGGTTGTGCAGAGCTGCTGGAGTCCCAATTCCTGACCATCCGGTTCAGAAGCTGAGACGGCCACTCAATGCAGCCTACATTGAGTCTCATTGCACAGCTGCAGTGGCCGTCGACCAAGATATACCAGAGCCACAGGCTGCCCAGCCTCAGAGGGAAGCCCCTCCTATTTCTGACTCTTTTTCTTTTGCTGAAATGCAGGGATATTTTGACGGACGATTTGATCGGTTGGAGAGCCGTCTTAATCAGATGACTGACCGTTTTGATCAGATGGACAGTCGTTTTGATCAGATGGATATTCGTTTCGATCAGATGAACAGACGTTCTAATTTCATCTATGATCAATAGGCCTCTATGCACAGGGCCTTTATGACTCTGAATGACTCCCTACGGAGGCAATACATGGAGCAACATGGGAATCAAACCGGTCCATGGATGCTTCCATAGGAGTACCAGCAGGCAGTTGTTTGGCCTGGGGACATACCTCCACTTTTTGGGGGGTGGATACTTCAACAACTTCACCAGGAGAGGAGGAGCAAAATGAGATGTCAGAAGATGAAGAATAGGATGCTTATTATGTGTAGGATGATAGATGTAGAAATTGAAAATATGGTCTGTATATATTTGATGTTGCTGACAGTCTGAATTACATTTGATGAATTTATGCTTGATTGAGAATTCTCTGTTTGATTAATGATTGTGTGTATGTTGACAAGTGATTGCAAGTGACAGTTACCATGAAAGGAGTTAATCAGTGGAAATAAGACTCAGGATGGCCTAACCAGTGAGAAGAGCACCTAAACACTATTGAGAGTGATATCATTACAGGTTTGTGACTGTTATTGTTTGAGTCTTGCTGATTGTGCTAATGGGCAAAGTTTGGATATGATGAAGGCATGTTTTTTGTTCTCTAAATCAGAAACTAGGGCCAAATAGCCAACCTTATTAAATTTTTGAGAAATTTTTGTCCTTGTTTTGATCCCGACTAAATACTCTTACCCTGAAAACCCAGTATTATTTTCCAACCTTTTCATTTGAGTGTTCACAAGAAACGATGTTAAGTGTGAAACTATGAGAATTTTGGAAACATAAAGGTGTGCTCTCTTACGAATGGAAAATCTTTCTCTTATTATATGTATATAAAAAAAAAAAAAGAGGAAAAGAAAAGAGAAAGAAAGAGTGAGAAGGACAATTAACAAAGGGAATGGTAATGGTTATCATAGTTTCTTGTCATACTCAAACTATTGTTATCCTAGAAAAACCAGAAATTTTTGATAGCCCAGCCTCATTACAAGCCCGAAAAGACCTTTTGATTCAAACTTTGTCTAAGCAGCATGAAGAAGTGGAGACAGGTAACAATGATGGTTTACTCACATGTTTTGATTGAAAAGAGAGAAACAGGTCCTTTGAGTGTGGGAGGATATACTTATTATTCTGATTTCACTGGTTACACTCCGATTATGTTAATTGTTTCAAACTTGCAGTGATCTTGGATACTTATGCAATATGATGTGAATTCTCAGTTTTGTATGATGAATCAGTGTTTTCAGACATGGACAAGAAGTTATTGCTTGAGGGCAAGCAAGGTCAAAAAGGGGGAGTTGTTGATAAGTGTTTATTTGTGCATGAAAAAGAGATTAATTTAAAGCACTAATCAAGGGAAAATAGCGTTAAATGACTACAAAGGCCCCAGAATTGCTTAATCCAAGTGCAGACCATTAAAAGAGAAGAAGAGAATGGAAAAGTGGCTAAAAGTTAAAGAAAGAAGCGCTAAGCGGATGTGGCGCTGAGCTGAAGCTGGCGCTGAGCGAACACCAGCGCTCAGCACATTCCTGCGCTCAGCGGATTCTGGCGCTGAGCGGATCCTTGCGCTAGGCGAAGCGCAACTGAAGTTGTTTCAGTCCGCTCAGCGGAGTCATATTTCGCTGAGCGGATCTTAACCAACGTTGGCCGAATTTTCCTATATAAGGAGGCAGCCACGAAGCTTTCAAATCATCACTTCCAAAGAGGAAAACAACAAAGACTTCTAGAGTCATAGTCTAGCTTGGGAAAGCATCCGGAACATCCGAAGGCAATTGGGTCTAGGGTCTACTTTGTAATCTTCTAGTGGAGCTACCAGCTATGGAGGGCTAAGGTACTTATCTTGTATAGGGATTAGATTTGAATGTAATTCTTCATCTTTCTATATCTAAATTGAGGCATTTATTATTTAAAGGTTTTTATTGTATGCTTTTATGTTTATCCTTGAGCAAGTATATCTGTGGGAACAGGGTATTTATTCTGAAATCAATATAAACCCCCAATTGACTTAATTTTGGGAACGAAATTAGGGTAATTGGATTTTGCGAAACTTATGCTTACTGCTGAAATTTCTATTAGACCTTAAAGGGATTTAAAGGCTTTGGGAAATTTTTAGGGTTTCTGATCAAGACATTGACAGAAACTAATATTAGTTTAATTATAATAAAGGCTTTAATAGAGATGGTGCAAAGTTTGAAGGATTACAGTTAAGTCTAAATTCCTATACACTTTACTGCATTTGATTTATTATCTATTTCTTCCTTTCATTATTATTATTCCAATCAATCTGAATCTGATTCTACTCGAAACCCTTAAGAGCAAAATTTCTATATCTGAATCTCTGAGTTCGATACCCTCTATTCGGTACATTTGCCGAGAGGTTTTTGAAAACCTTAACAAAAATAAGTATTGATTAACTTTTCATCACAACCTTCATTAATGATTTAAAATAAATAATTTATTTTAATTATTATATTACAAAAATATATAATAGAATCTCATATATAATTCATTAAGTGTTGAAGCACTAAGACACAAGAAATTCTTAGCCAAAACAGGGTCACTTTATGAAAGTGAAGTTGACTAAAATTCAAATATTTACATTAAATTTGAAAAGCACTTTTGTAGGAGAAGACCATGAAACAGAAGTGGGTGATAAAGTTCCAGAACTTTCCTATTTTTTCAAGAAGACTAGATTTGTAATGATCTAATTAACTTTATATTTATATTATAGTATTCATATTTGAATTTAAGAAAAACAAAGATAGGGGATTCTTACAATTATAACTGAGATTAAGTCCAATAGATTTACCTGTCTAATTCATGTGCTCATCAATTTATAGTTTATCTTATCTAACTGGTTAACATTGGAATAAATTAATATATTTTTTATTATATATATCCTAATAGAAATTTATTTAATTGAGATAAGAAAATTTTAATTAAAAAAATAAAATTGTTTAATTAAATTTTAAAAAATTATAAATAAAAAATTAAACTCTTCATTTTTTATTATTCAAAATTTATTTTCTCTCTAAAATTTATTTTAAAAAAAAATTACCTTCTTTCAAATATTTTTAACTCATTTTTCTTACTTTTCAAGAACTAAGTATTTTATTAGAAATTTTTTTTAAAAAATAAATATATCTCACCAATTGGTATTTTAATTTGGATAACTTTTTAGTATTTTAATTCAACTTTAGAAGTTAGGATTTTAAAGTTATTTTTTAGGGTTGGATTTGAGGTTTTTGTATGTAAGTTTTTCTTCAGTTACTAGAAGCGGGTTGTCTCATCAATCTAAGTTTGAGTTGTCTTAACTTCCTAGTAATGTATGATGTGTTGATTAGGTACTCACAAGACCACTTAAGACATGAAGTAGAAGAGAAACTTTTAAGATTTAAAATCAGGTAAGAGAAATTAGAATTTGAGTTAGTTCCCATAGAACCTAAAATGGTAGTTTGCAACTTTAATTATAATTGTATGTATTGATTTTACACATAGGTTTTGAGTTGATGCTTGTTTGAAATATATGTGACTGTTGATATTGGTTGAAAAGCTTGTTTCGTGTATTTGATTTGAATTATGAAATTTTATAAAAAGGTTATTTTGGATTACTTGGTCCTTATTTATAGAAAATGTATTAAATGAATCTTTTAGAACTCCTTGGATGTGTAAAGATGATGTTTTAGACTAAGAAAGCCAAGGTTCCCGATTTTGTAGAATTTATGATCTGCATATTTCATTAAGTAGATCTGGAATCCGTTGAGCAGAAGGATTTCAATTATTTTCGGATTGAAATTCGCTAAGTGTTGGGAGCTTTGCTTAGCAGATTAGTTTTAGGGATTCTCAAATCCCAACCTATTGAGCAAATTAGGTCTACGTTAGGCGAAATTTGGTTTCTAATTCGTTGAGCAGAATAGGCATGCCTTTAATGGAATGGGTCTCAGTTTTGGATAAGCTCTCAAGTCCAAATCTATTGAATAGATCCCTATCAATTATGCATATTGGTCCTACAAATTGGTCTTATAGTTAAATAGCTCATTTTGAATGGAATTGAATGAAAATGATGAAATATATTATTGTGGATTGTTAAGAATTTATGCATGATAAATTTAAATGGCAATGAGGTCTATAGACTTCTACTTAGAGGAGATTGAAATTGATAAAATTTCAGTAATTTAGCGTGTATGAGTTTACAGATATGTTATGCGGTATCTAGATTTTAATAATAATTTAAGTTACATAAACTAAGATGACATGTGTTGAAGGTTAATAGAGATATTTTCAGTTGATCCTCGGAATAATTGGCTAAGGTTGTTCTGATGCAAGATTAGTGACTAAGAGTTGTAGGATGATTTTATAATGAAAAAGACTCAACGGATGACTGATTAGACTTGTAGTTTAAGAATATGCATAAGGTATTAATTCTAAATATCTTAAACTTATACTGTCTTCTAGAAGATGTTCATTTTGTTGTAATCGTGCTAAACATATAAAGTCTTATATAGACTTTTATACTTGTAATGTGATTATGTATTTTGTGAATTTTGTTTAAAGATTAAAATTTTAAATATTTCACTTTTAATTTTCTATTTTTTTTTACTGTTACGATCGTATTTTTTATATAATAATAAGTAAAAGATTAGAGAAAAAAATTCAAGGTAATAAAAATAATAGAAAGTAATTTATTAATATAATCCAACAGTTTGATAATTATATAATTTTAAATTAATTATATATTTTAAAAATTAATTATTTAATATTATTATAATAAACATAATTTTATTCAGTTCGATTTAATATTTAGAATTATCCTAAATGTTCTGATATGTTACAGAATACTCATAATATTATGTTTAGCGTTTTAAAAAAACTATATATCTATGATTATTGTTAGTAAATTTTACAAACTTAATTATTCTAATTCTAAGAAAAAAATTTACTTTTAAATCAAATTTAAATTTAGTGATGAATATATTTTAAATTTTTTAATGAATTTAAATTTTAGTGAAATAAAAAAAGTACTTTTTTCTTTTATATATACCATGATTTTTAGTTTATGATGAAATAGCTCATGTTTTTAGAAATTAGTGTCTGAAATATGTTAAAACTATTCTAATTATTTAATATATGTAAATATTATTATTATTTTTATTCTTTATAATTATTATTTTTTATAGATTAAATTTTTATTTATATATGTTATTTATAAATTTTAAGATTACATTAATTATCTTCTACTAATTATATTTGTATCAAAGAAGAGAATAAGTGATTCGAGGATAGAATATCAAAAGATTAAAAAAATTAATAAATTTATTAATTTATGTAATTAAGACTTAAACATCACATATTAAGAAATTAATATATTTTTACAAGTAAAGATAAATATGAAAAATGATTACTATCACTATAAAAAGAAAATTTTATTATTTATGAAATATTTTTCACGAAATTTTTTTTAGAAAAAAAAATTAATTACTCACTGAATATTTCTTACAGATTTATTTTTATAAAAAATTTTCATAAATTTATTCGTGGAAAATTTTTTATAAATTTATTTATGAAAAAATTTCTTATAAATTTGTTTGTGAAAAATTTCTTATGGATTTATTTGTGAAAAATTTTCTTTTAGTTTTTTACCCACAAATTTCCCACCACCACAAATTTGTAGGTAAAAGACTAGTAAGACATTTTCCACAAAAAATCCATAGAAAATTTTCCATAAAATGGAAAATTTTTTCATAAACAAATTTATAAAAAATTTTCTATAGATAAATTTATAAAAAAATTTCATAAAAATAAATTTATAAGAAATATTCAATGGATAATTAATTTTTTTTTAAAAAAAATTCCATGAAAAATATTTCATGGATAATAATTTTTTTTAGTGTATAAAAATTAAATATCTAAATTAAGGTTAATATTTTTAAAGTGACTTATTAATTACAATACATTATATATTATAATAAAATATAAAATAAATAAATAGATAATTTTTTTATTTTAATAATAAAGATTATGTCTAATAAAACAATGATACCTCTTCAGAATATTATGTTGGGACTCATGTAAAAATACTAATTTTTAATATTTTAATGATTTTTTTAAAATATTTTAATATAATTATTATATTTTAGTTACTTTTCTATATTTATATTATAAACAAGTTTTTTTAAGAAAATATTATTAAAAAAATATTTTAAATTAAGATATTATCATCTAATTAATAAAATATAAAAAATATAAATTTTATAAATAAAAATAAATTATATTTAAAATTTATTTTTAATAATTTTTATTTAAATATTTGTAAAATATCTTATGACTCTCACAAGACATTGTTATCTAAAAATTGTTATTTTCATTTAACTTTTGAATAATTAGATTTTAATTATTATTATTATCTTGAGTTCTATAGGTCACTAATATGAAAGTTATAAAAAAATTAACTGATAATTGAGTTTCTAATATTTGTAATTTCCACCATTCTTCCACTTGCTCTAAAATCTAAGAAAATCACATGGTATGATAAATAGTTATGGCAGTTATGTAATACAATTCATTTCAAATACTACAAATACTAACTTAACTATCACATTAATTTCATTATCATCTAATAAATATTTTAAAACTCATAACTATAACTATAATTATTATTTAATTTTAGAATCATATAATAATTAATAATTCAAAATATTAAATTTATTATTCAAAAATTATATAAAATTAGTGAAATCTATATTTTAAAATATGTAACTTAATTATATTAATATATTTTTTAATTTTTATATATAACGATTTCATATATAAATTATAATATATATATATATATATGAAAATTTAACTAAAATAAACTTGTACTCTTCATTACATTAAAATTTTAAAAATTCGATTCTTATAGAAAACCTATAAACTAATAATAAATAATTACAAAATAATAAAATATCATATTTGTAAATACTAAATATATTTAAATGAATAATTTAATTATATAGTAAATAAAAGTTAATTTATATATACATTTTTTTCACATATATTGTTTATATAATTAATTAAATAATATGATGTTATCACTAAACATTATAAATTTATAGTAATTTACCGACTTTTCATTTATAAGATTTTATTTTAAATTACATACATGAAACAACTTGATTTTTTTTTTTCATAAGAAGTTACAAAATTATAAGAAAAATAAAAAATAAATTCGTATATGCTAATATATTTGTAATATTATTAAAAAATATCCTATACTTGTATTTTTTTTAAATTAATTAAATATTTTATTAATAATAAGATTAAAAATACAATTAAGTCTCACTTTTTATTGAAATGATTTTTATAAGCAATTAGGTTGAAGTACATTTAATGCATACTAAAACCAAGTTGCGTAAAATTATATATAAAAATTAAATGTTAATAATTTTGGATGTCATCGAAAGCCATCAATTTTTTTTTTTTTTTTAGAAGATGAAAAAATTGTTTTAAGAAGAATGAATGATAGAATTCGAAATGTAGAAAATGACATTATTTGAAATTAAGTTTTGATTAATTCAATACCAATCAGAATAATGACTTTTCATATAAAACTTAAATTTCTCACTCACAACACTTAATGTTTTTTTTTTTTTTTTCAAGGTAACTCAAACATCATATCAAATATAATAAATGTATAAGAGAAATTAAAAGAAATAAATTATAGAAAAAAAAAATGAAAGAGAAAGTGATTGTATATGGTAATATGATATTTATATGCATAATTTATACTTTTACTATTTTTAACTTTCTCTTATTTGAATTTTTTTTCTTTAATAAGTAAAGTACATTATAAAAGTAAATTAAAGAAATCAGAGATATTTTCATTAATATTATTAATAATAATAATAATTCATTCTATTGTACAAGAAAAAATCAATCAAATGATAACTTTAAAGTTAATCAAAATTATGGAAAAAATTATTTAAATACACATTATCTATTAATATGGTGTATTACAATTAAAGAATAAATTTAAATTTAAATTATCTAAAACTGTAGTGATCTTATAATTTATTTATCTAAAAAATATCATTAATTTGATATAATATATCAATATTCTACATTTAAATAAACTAAAATTAAGAAATAATATTTATAGGAATTAAAATATTATAAATAAAAAAATTTCTTGGTACGTTATTTAATAACATTGGAAATTTTAAATATATTTTCATCCAGTATAAAAATAAAATTTATAATTTTTTTTCCTGGTTATGACATTGATAAGAATTAATTATTATAAAAAATAATAATTATTTTAAGAATATTTTTTTTTTCTAATACATGTTTTTAGTTTTTTAATTTGTATCTAAATGGATTGAACTTGCTTTACTTGTTAAATGAACCATTTTTTTTTCTTGGGTTGCCTCCAACTTACTTGGTCCACATGCTAATAAGATGGGCCAAGTAATAGAAAAATCCAAAAAAAAAAAAATATTGAATACTTGTAAATTTTTTATATAAGTTTAACAAAAAAGTAAAATAAAATCATGAATTAGTTAAATAGTAAAATCTAAAAGAACATTTCATCTCTTAAACATGAAATTATAAACATTAAAATATTTAAAAAGAGGTCAACATACATTAATCAGACACTGATTAGTAATTATCCAGATATACAAATAATTTTTTTTATCAATATTTAAAAAATAATTGGTCATCAACTTAACTTGCTAATCCTTGAATCAAATCTATTCAATATGTGAATTAAAAAATTACTTAAATAAATCCATATATACACCAAGGATCATAATCTTATGAAAAATATTTACCATTTAATATGAACTAAAGCATGCTTAATTACAAATATTATTTATATAATTGAGTTATTTAATTTAATTTAATTTAATTTTCTTATGATAATTTATATAATATTCTATTTAAGGTCATTTTTTAATAATTATATTATTTTTAAAGTATTTATTGTTTTATTGATGATTAATATTAATTTAGATTCATCAACTTGAAGTTTTTTTATTAATTACCTCTGTTAATGGAGATACTAAAATTTAAGACATTGTTTAAAAAATTTGAAAACATTTATAGTGGTTGGTCCCTATTTAGAATAGTGGATTTTAAGAAATATTAGAAAAAGATACTACCTTTTTTGTAAAATAAGAAATTATTATTTTACGAAATTATAATTAATGTTATGTTATGTGCTTTGTAACGTTGCAGGGGAAGATACATTGTGTATGAGAGAGTACATTGGCCTTTTGGGGTCTCCTTAAAAGAAACAATGCTTCTCTTTCTCTCTCTGTATTTGAAGAACAAAACACATTTCTTCTCAATTTCCTCTTAGAGAGAAAGAAAGTGAGGGACTTGTACTGAATTTCGGGCAGAACAGCACATTGAGTCACCAATCAACCATGTCTCTTGGGTATGCCGAGAAGCTTTCCTACATAGAAGATGTGGGCAACGTTGGAATGGTCGAATACTTCGACCCATCTCACGTTTTGCGAGAGAAAGTGTGTCCCTTGTCTCCATTATCATTGTAGAATATTATATGCCTTGTAATTGTTCTCACAGTTGCTTGCCCTTGTGCCCTTATTGCCTTTGATAACTTTGTTGGGAGATGTTGATCTCTCTTGTGCAGCCTTTTGTGTCTGTGGGGTGCTACTTGGAGAGGCCCTTTACTGTCTAGAAAGTATGCTTTGTGTTGTTTTGTTGTTATATGTGCTGCATGGTTGATAAAAAAAATGGCTTTAATTTAGCGGTGCGTGTTGATTAGGCTAAAATTTGGATGGAATTTAGAGGTATTTATGTGATCACATGCATGGTTTTGAGTGTTTATGATACTCTATTAGGGTGGCAAATAATTTGGATTATAATTTTAAATTGTGGCTGCGGTTGTGGTTTTGTGGCGATCCTCGACATTGCATGAAATTGCAGGTAAATGCGGCTGCAATTGTTGTTGCGGTGAGCCCAAAAACCTTGATGTTGCGGCTGAAATCGCCGTTGTAGATCATTTTTTAAAACCATGCTTTGGAACAGGTGACCTGTATGAGGGTTTTGATTGAGTGAATATGCTTTGAAACATTGAAATGTTTACCAGGAGGGTGCTTAGGTATTTTTGGGATTATGTTTCACCTCAATGTGGGAAAGTTTTATGATAAATATTGGTTGATATGCTGAAGAGGATTAAAATGGTGGTGCTATTGTGTGTGTCTGTTAGACAAAAGTTGTTGTCTTGCATAAAGTTGTATGTTCGCAGTTTACTTTTCTCAGTATAGTTTTCATCAGAAAGGGAGGTTTCATTTGGGTTGGTTGCCCAAGGGGATTTCAGTTTTCAACCCCCAACTTAGGGGCTTGAATTTCATTGAAATTTTGTCATTGATGGTATTGCTAGGGGTTGTTTAAGTTTTTCATTTCTGTTTGCATCACTCCTTTTTTGTAGGAAACAACTATGGCCTGGTAGATTCCAGGGCTGTCATCATAGGTTTTACCATCTTAAAAATGAATAGGACTTTTATTTTTGAATGTCCATCGATAAGAAAGAGATTGCTGATTTAGGATCCAGAGGTAGCATGCATATATTTGTTTCTGCAAGTTTATATGTTTATTGGCTTTCTCTGCTGTTGGTTGATCCAAACCTGTTCAGAGTTAGACAGTTGAATGGGTTTGTACCTCAGAGATACGTTATATCCTTCCAATGATGAATATGCACTGCTATCCTATGTAATGTTTTGGTATAACGTGTCTGTCAGGCTTCAATTTCTTCTGGAAATGCTTGTCATATCAACCTATATTAATATGTATATGCTTGTTTATTTGATTCTCTCAACCATACTTGTATAGTTATGCCATTTATCTTCTATTGTTTTATGCGTGAAGCTTTTCATTGTTTCTTTTTCTGAATATGATTTAAGCATATCCATAAATCCATTACAATACATAGTTTCGTTATCTGGTAGCTTTATTACCATAATCATTAAGCATGAGTATTTGTTTTGATGGGTGATGTTCCTATTCTATGTGGATTTTCTATGGTATTTATCTAGGTTTGTCTACATGTGTGCAGTACTTTGTCCATGCAGATATATGTGCTCGAACTTTTGACTCATTTTTTCGATTTTGGATTATTTTATTATGCTGATGGTCACTAAATTTTATGACATGATTCCTTTATGTTGTTTATTTCAATCATTTCACTTGATTTATACTTTCATCTACTAGGTTAAATTTCTTTCAAATTTTCAATTGTTTTTCTTATTTTGAATTAGAATATAGCATACCAATTTATCACCAAGTGAGAATTTTGCTTCATTTCACTGTAAAGACTAAAGAGTATACATTGTGTAGAAAAGGGAATCATTACCTACCTTCAACTTCATGTGCTAACATAACTTTTCTTTCTTGGCAGATAGATCAACTTGCTATCATGATAAAAAAGGTATTGCTTGTAGCTACTAACTAATGTTGATATTGGGGAGTTTCCTTTCTCTGCTTTAAGTTTTTATATTGTCAGTCTTTTTTAATTTGTTTTTTTTTTTCTACTTGCAGAGTAAGCATCTAGTGGTGTTTACAGGTGCAGGAATATCAACTTCTTGTGGTATACCTGATTTTCGAGGTCCCAAGGGAATTTGGACGCTGCAGGTGATGATTTCAAAGCTTGAAAATGCTTCTACTACAATCAAAATTAAAATTTTATTCCTTTTGGTGATTCACACAGTTGTGAACGTATGCTTGTCTATCTCAGCCGTTTCTATCATATTTAGAATGTAAATACTAGTGAGAACAGTGTCATTAATTTTTTGTAGTTACAATATATTTACTTTGAATTAGGGGTGTACATTGGTTGAGTTGAGTTTCTATAGACGCAATCCAATCCAATCTACTCTTGATCATGTTGGGATTGGGTCTTGGGTCACCGACTTTAAATTTTTTTTTTTTTTAATTTGTAATTTTAAATATTTTCATAATTTAATAATTCAAAAATATATATATTTAAATAATTGAATAAATTAAATAATAATTATATTACTATTATTATTTTTATTAATATTATTTAATAATTTTGGTTGAATAACATTCAAAATTTAATACCTAACCCATAAAATATTGGGTTTGATCGGGTTTGATCCAATCACAAAGAAAATTTAACTCAATTGTTCTGAATTGAATTGGGTCGAATTGGGTCATTGGGTCACCTTACCCAATAAACATCCTTACTTCAAATTTTTTTCCTCTAATTCTTTAAATTTAGGATTATGTACTCATATTATTAGTAGAGAAGTTGCTTAAGCAGTTTGAAGTATACATATCTTTTGTAGTGGCTATCCTAATGATTAATGAGGACAATATTGTCTTCCATGGTGTCCGTAAGGAATTTGTTTACAGAAAAAAAAAGAAAGAAGCTGATGTGTTTGAACTTTGAATATAGATTTTTCTACCACAGTAAGAGGCACAACATAATATAATAGCTGATATAATTGTGGCAAGCTATAAAAAAGAAAGGCAGATTCTTTTATTATTTTCTAGTACTCATTCTTTCAGAAATCAGAATCTTATTCTTTTCTTGTTGTTTATGATTTTCACATGGGGATCTTCTCATCCGATTATCTTTATTGCTGCAGCGTGAAGGTAAAGCCTTGCCTGAAGCATCACTGCCATTTCATCGTGCAGCGCCAAGCTTGACACACATGGCTCTGGTTGAATTAGAAAAGGCTGGCATTTTGAAGTTTGTAATCAGTCAGGTAGAGTCATCGTGTTTTTTCTTTTCTTATGTATTTTCTCTCTTTCTTTGGATTTGTAAAATTTTTAGGTAATAATTTGTTGAATTGTTGTTTTAGCCATCTTTTTATTTTCTTATGATAGAATGTTGATGGTCTCCATCTTCGATCCGGAATACCAAGGGAGAAACTAGCTGAATTGCATGGGAACTCCTTCATGGAGACATGTCCTTCTTGTGGAGAAGAGTAAGTTTTGATTGCTCATTGAGTCCTACTTTTGCATAATCTTCCTCATAGTAGGATTTAATCACTCTTGTATATTCAATCATATTTCTTCCATGAAGCTATGAATATTTATAGTGCAGATGCTAGTACTTGAGAAAAATATATGAGAAAAGATACTTGAGAGATCTTTTTTAGATCTATCTTCAGATTCATATATATATATATATATATATATATATATTTATATATATATATATATATATAGAGAGAGAGAGAGGGAGATGTGTATCTTGCTACAGAAGTACAAGGAGAGAGAAAATGAAACAAAATAAAGTTCACCTCTAGGACTCTAGATGATAGATAGGTACAATAGGAACAAAAGGAACAACTTTTACAAAATTGCACAGAAACATACATTCCCCCTCTAGTTGAGGCATATAGATTGTAAGTATCTAACTTGGAAAATATAAATTGAATTTGGGTCCTCTTAAGGATTTTGTCAAAATATTTGATAGTTTATCGTTGTAGCTAACAAACTCATTAAAATTTTCCTTGGACAACAAATTTTCTCAAATAAAATGATAGTCATTTTTTATGTGTTTGGTCCTCTCATGAAATACAGGTTGGCAAAAATGTGAAGAGCTACTTAATTATTTATGAATTTTACAAAATTTTAGTTCTTGGAGAAATTGTTTTATCCGCACAAGTTCACAAGTGAGTAATGCCATTATCCTATATTCAGCTTTAGCACTTGATTGCACAACTATATTTTTGTTTCTTGTTTTTCTAAAAAATAATATTTCGTCCAATATGTTTGTCTATAGGAGATCTTGCTTAATCAACATCATAATACTTAGAGGTTTGGGTATTTCCTTTATCTTATTATAGATCTTGTCTTAGAGCCTTTTTGAGGTATATGAGGGTGCGAATAACAACCTTCCAATGATCAATACAAGGAGTCTGCATAAAATGACATGTCAAGTCTAGTAATAGTGAGATAAATAAGTTTTTCAACAAGTCTTTTGTATCTCTTTGGGTAAGTAAGAGGAAGGTTCATTTTGTTTTGCCATTGATTTTTTATTTGGATCCATAGGTCTACAATCAATTATGTGTGTTTCTTTGAGGATATCTTAAACATATTTCCTTTGAGAATTACAATATCTTCCTTTAATTGAGCCACTTCAATGCCCAAAAAATATTTAAGACATCCAAGATCTTTGATTTGAAAGTGATTGTACTAATGCTTCTTTAGCTGAAAGATTTTAGCAACATCATTCCCTGTAATGACTATGTCATTAATACGCAATTATGTAAACACATTTTCCAGGAGAGATATGATAGTAAAAAGATTTGAATAATGTGGCTAAAATTTTTCAAATCAAGCACATGGAGATTACTTGAGATAAAAAAGAGACCAATGTAATTTACAAATGAACCCAGACTCCCATTGAGTAACAAACTTAGGAGGTTGTTCTTTGTAGATTTCCTCCTTTAGATCACCGTGAAAAAAAAAATTCTTAATATCTAATTGATGGAGAGGCCATTGGAAAGTAGCTTCCATGACAAAGAGCAGTTAGACAATAATAAATTTTGCCATAGGAGGTTTGATGCAGAAGAGCGTTGTTTTCTGGCGATTTCCAATCTTCCTCGACGATCCTACACGATCTGGACAAAAGTACAATCTTCTAGATATGCAAACTTGAAAACTTTGGGGAAATAGTACGATCCTACGACTCAAATCGTGATTCTGACTACCATGCTAAGAACATCTTTGACTCCTTAATAGTAGACTGACCTTCAACAAAGAAAAATTTCATGTTGTGATATGTTTGTTTACGAGATGTCAATTTATTGATGGAATCATAAAGTTATTGAATGTCATTTACAAGATTACTGTATGCATTCTTCCAAAAAGATTTACATATTTTGAATGTTTTGAGTATAATCTAGCTTCTTTCATTGTTCAAAACTTTCTGATTATATTTAACTACTATCCTTTTCCAAGTGATCTTGGAAACCTTGGCCAAGAAATCAAAGCTCGACAAATGCAAATCAAGATATGTAAATTTTTCCATTAAGCTTTTTTGGAGTAATTGTGGGAGACCTAGAAAAAGAGAGTAGGTCCAAAAGACATTTTTGACCAGAAAAAAATAGAGCTAAAAACGGAAACCCACAAGGTCTTCAAGAGGGCCTATACTTCAACCAATAGTGGAAGGACAAAAAGAGGGTTGAAACAGGGACTAGAGAGGCCATAGAAACCAAAGAATGTTTGGATGAGCCTCGCAAAAAAGTTATGCATGCGGAGGAATCTGCCTCTGTTAGCAATCAAGTTCTGCATCGTTAGAGAGATGCTCCAAATCTGGTGGTTGCTAGAGAAAGAAATGGTGGTTGATGTTGGCAGAAGGTGTTTTTCTCGCCAAACAATGAAAAGCAAAGCGGTATGAACTCGCTCTAATACTAACTTGAGAAATATATATGAGAAAAGGCACTTGAGAGATCTTTTTTTAAATCTCTCTTCAAATTCATATTTATATATAGATGTATATCTTGAAACAACAATACAAAGAGAGAGAAAAGGAAACAAAATAAAATTCATCCCTAGGACTCTAGATGACAGATACGTACAACACAACAACTTTTAGGTTGTTGCTCAAAAGATAATATAAACTATTCTAACACTAGTAATTATTAGCAAAACAAAAACAACTACATTTATTTCATCAATAAAGTTCTATCCTGCAGTTTTTGTTTTAAAACTTCTTAATATTTTATACTGTTTTTGTAGATTCCGCTACATACTTGGCATGGGTTGTCTGTTTCTACTGTTAAGTCAATCATGTAACAACTTTGGTCCATATCTGTTTTGGTCATTACCGTTATGCCTTCTTTTCTTCAATATTTGGTTTTGCACACTAAAACTTCTATCCTCAAGAATATCCAGCTTGATAAATGGCCACCACCATTGGGTGACCTTTTATATTATGCTTTTTTCTAGGTTTGCTTTTTTGGTTTTATTTTATGTACACATCACACTGTCATTTTCAAAACATTATGTCTTAAAAGAATTGTAATCTAATTGTATAATTGGATCCTCTTTAAGGTACTTTCGTGATTTTGAGGTAGAAACTATTGGTTTAAAGGAAACATCCAGGCGTTGTACTGTTGCCAAATGTGGGACAAGACTTAAGGATACTGTCCTTGACTGGGAGGTACTGCATTGTTCATTTTCTTGATGGTAATTTGGTTGTCTCAACAATGATCATTTTGGCTGCAATTTGTGTCACATTGATTTTGTTGTATTCTTTGGTATTGAAATAGAATTTCAAACCATTGCAATTGTTATAAACTGTATTCTAACAGTATGATTGACGACTTTTCTTTATATGGATATTTGGCCACAAAATGATGATTTCATAACTACTGCACTTTTCTGAGACTACATACAATTATGTTTCCCCGTTTGATCTTCCCTGAACTCAAAGATGAATAAAAATATGCATGTGGGTCAAGTGTTGATCATGCTGTTGGGAGGAATATTGACTTGCTAATTGTTGTAATGTTTTTGAAAACTTAATATAAATGAAAACTGGTTTCTGTGTAAAAATCAACCAACTATGGAAGAAGCTGTCGTTTTTCCGTTTTGCATGTTGCTACCATTGTCCTTCTTCTAGGCTGCTTTAAATTTTGATTCATGACAGTGTGTTAGTATTTTGGCTTGATTTTAATCCGTTGGTTGGTTGGTTGGTTGGAGGACATTGTAAGAAATCATGAGTGACTGGTGTTCCCAATGTTTTGTGAACTTGCTTGAGGTTCTTTGTTTTTCAGCTACTAGCGTACTGGTTTTATTGATCTGTCATGAATGCTAGTCTTTCACCACCAGGTCTCAATTATATAATAATAGATTATAGGTGATGCCAGATTTATAAACTTCTAGTGAGAAGGACACATAACAAAGTCTTCCAGCTGAAAAAAATCGAAAAGTTTTATTCCGGTAGTTGAAGTTGTACTAAGTGAAACTGAATAGTTTTTGATTCAGTTGTTAATGTTTGTAAAAGAAATTTGTGTCCAGGGAGATGATTATGGACACGTTGATAAACTTTTTCGGTTGCATATCCATGTTTCTCTTTAAACAAGTCTATGTCCTTGTATGTACAGGATGCATTGCCTCCAAAGGAGATGAATCCTGCTGAGAAGCACTGTAAACAGGCAGATATGGTGTTATGCTTGGGTACAAGGTATGACATGACTTTTTTTCTTATCACTGGAACAATTTTTTTTTTTTTTTTTTTTTTAATTTTTGCTCTGTTTTTTCAGTACTTCGCCGTTATGAGGCCTATTTCTCTCTCCACACTAGTAGGAGCTTAATTTGCTTATTATTAAATGGGTAAAAATAGAATAAGTCATTATTTCTTAACATACCCGATAAGCATTGCCTTAAGTTTTGTGGCAAAAGCTTTACTGCTCTAGTAATTCCTAAGTGTACTGAGAAACTGACTTCTTGCATTAGGTGGTAAGTGAAAAGGATCTTCAGGTTTTGCTTAGTCGTTACTGAAAATGAACAGTCCCCTGTTACCCCTCTTTAGCATAGTTATATTTAGAATCCTAGTTGGTATTGCAGCACAATTGGAACTTACTGCAACTGATTTGTATGGTTAGTTTTATCACCACGAAATGGCCAAATTATGCTACCAATATGTTTAACCAGCTCAAAAATAAATCTGTGGGGATTTTCCATGTCTTTGAAGGGAATATCAACGAGTCATGCATGATCAATTTTCCATACCTTTCAAAATGTTTTGCTTTGCTATATTTTTCATGTGATATATAATGGCTAAAATCTCAATGCAGTTTACAAATAACTCCAGCGTGCAACTTGCCTCTGAAAGCACTTCGAGGTGGGGGTAAAGTTGTTATTGTAAATCTCCAGGTATGCCACTCCTTTATTTTTTCTTAGTTCACTTCCGTATATGTAAATTAGTTTTGACACCATCTCCTAATTTCTACAATGAAGTTTTCTTTGTTGTTTTAAGAGATTGAAAGCTCTTATTTTCTACCCTATTTTTTTGCAAATATGAAATTATAATAGTTGAAAAAAATGTTAAATTCGCTGTTTTTGCTTTGAGGGAACAATAAATCTATAGCTCCACTTAGTTGATTACCTATCGAAATTTCACCCACAGTAGAACATGTAAGTTCGTATTATTGCATTCAATTACGGCCAAAAATGGGTCACTGGATGCAAAGGATCAGCTGCTACATCAGTTGGCACGTGAGCTCAAGGTTTGGAGAGTTTACACTAGGAAGAATGGAGGGAAGAAAGGCAGCATGTGAAGTTGGCAGAGAGAGAGAAATAAAGGAAGAGGGTTGTTACTGATTATGGTTTACTGTAGTATATAGGTGGGAATGTGGGGTAATAGGGGTATTACATGGAAAACATGAGATAGCTCTCTATAGGAGCTTGGCTCTGCGTAGTAGAAGGGTTCTTTCACTGTATTACATTTATTAATTCTCAGACTTAATACGTACTCATTGCTTCTGGTTGAGTTAATTTCTGTTGAATCTAGCTGCATGGTTTTTAGTTTGCATCATTCTCTATAGAATATTTTACTTTATTTTAAATTTGATCCTTATGATTGTCTCATAGTTATTGCTAGTAATATGTAACAAATCTTTGGCTTGGCTGTTACAATCAGCTTATGGATGTTGTAAAAGAAATCAAGAGTGCCCTAATTTACTAGCAATTTTGGCTAATCCAAAATCCACTGCGGCCAGTGATCAAGATATGCTGTAGTTACAATAGAATGTCTCAAAATTCTGGGATGTTTATGATTGTTAGAGCTATGATGCTATTAAAGTTTAAGTATGTACTATAACACCTTTCTTGAACATGCTGTCTAGATTCTATGTTTCAGAGCTTTTCTATTATACTTATATGATTGTTTGTTCATATTGTTTTCATCTAAACTTTAAATGCTTGGACTCTACAGAAAACTCCAAAGGACAAAAAAGCCAGTCTAGTCATACATGGGTTTGTAGATAAGGTATTTGTTCTGAATCCTTGATTATTGATGTTTTCTTTTCCATTGTTTTTTGTTCTTTTTCTGAGCTTTTCGTATCAAAGTTTTAATTAATTTTAAGGTTGCGAAGCAATCACATGTACATGTAATACAGTTGCCTGTATTATATGACTTGTAGTGTCAAACACTCAAACTACAATTCAATTCATTTAGTCTTTAGAGTTCAATGGAGTTGTATGTTATGCGCTTTAACATGCCTTAATTCTAACTGGAGCAGGTAATTGCGGGTGTCATGGACCGGCTTAATATGCAGATTCCTCCATTCCTCAGGATTGATCTTTTTCAGATTGTTCTAGTGCAAGCTTTGAGCAATGGTAACTGATGTTTCATTGTAACTTTTACGCCACATCTGAGCATATTCTTGAATTCAAATGCATTCAGTATGTTAATTCACACTATACGTGAACAAACAAAAATGGAACTTAATGTCTGATATGGTGCTAGCAAAGCTGTGAAAATCAAAAGTTGTATTCTTGGATCTAGCTAGCAAACTCTTGATAAGTTTCAATTTATTTAATGTTATGATGGGAGAATATTTAAGTTGTTAATACAGCTTTCTAGCTTCAATAAGGAATATTCTATAGATTTTTTTAATAATTAGCATCAGTTCTTCTAAAACTAAAACCAACTGCCTCTCTGATTTCTTAATTGTGTTGAAATTACTGGACAAAGCTTCCTTTTGATATAATATAATTAATGTGTCTTCTTATTCTGGATATTTTCTGTCAACTCATTTGATGCTGCCTAAAAATTGGTTTTCTTGTTCATAATCTCGTAATTCTAGGCTGAGCACTTCACACAACAAAATACCAAGATACTAGAATGACTAGCTATTGCATGGGGCATTGATACATATGCCTTACATAGTCTGTTAACTTGCATTGCAGATAAAAGATATGTGAACTGGACTCTCCAGATTGCAAGTGCTCATGGACAAAGAGCGGCATTGCCTTTCATCAAGTCTGTTGAGGTGAATTCATATGTTGAATCTCTTTTTGCTTGTATTATTTTATATCCACATGTAGTTGGCTAGGCTGACTTTTGAAGTGTATAGATTTTCGAAAATAGTACTTCATTCCTAGTTTTTCCATTGTTTATTTTTGGAAATCCTGATGTTGGATTCCTTGCTCATTTCATTACTTATTGGTGAAATTTATGTGGAATGGGATATATGGATATCAGGACTATTTGGTATATGGAATAGTATATTCGGAATTTTCTCAAATTTCTTTAGAGATGTGATAGAATCATTCATTTGCCTTCACCCACCAACTTTAAGTCTATTCTAATCTTCTCTCAGTTTCCTTTAAGGGAGAGTAAGAATGGAAGTTTCTAGTTCATACTTCCTGAACACGTGACTGGCTTCCTTCCCTTCGCCAATCTCATTTTTTTGTGAAAAATAAGAACTGAAGAGCTAGAAGTTGATGAGCGTATCTGTCCTTATGCTGCAGGTCTCCTTTTTGGACAGGGAAGATTACAAAGCAGCCATTCTGGATAAGCAACCATTTCGGCTTAAAAGGTTTTCACCCACTATGCAATATGTTTCTTTGTGCCATTAATCAAAACTTTACTCCATTATTTATTGGTCCTCACGAACTAGATCTGAGAGAAACTGATTTGAAAGAATTGGGAAAATCTAGATGAAGTCTAAAATTCTAGAAAAGAAATTTTCATGTCTTGTGTTGCTTAATTTTAGATTCTCGCAATAGTGCTTACACCTTCGTCCTCACATTTGGTTGACTGATATCTCAGGAGAACAGCATATAACAAAGCATTTGAAATGGTTCTGAAACTCAACTTTAGCGATGGCTGTGGTTGCTCATCCCTTGAAATTGATGTCCCGGTTGATTTTAAGGTGAGATGTGTTGCTTAACTTTTACCTATCTTCTCATATGATGTCTCATTTTCCATTATAGGTGACTTAAAAGTGACAACGCTAGATTGGGAAACACCATTTATTATTTTAAAATCCCACTCTTTATGATGGATGGAAGCTAGTTGAATCAACATTTTCCTTTTCTTATTGTTTCTTTTAAGTCCTATGCTATTTTCTTCGATCCAAAAATTATTTTATAAATTAAATTTGTCTGGGGCATATCTTTCTAGCAAATGCCTTACCTGAAAATCATCGTCGCAGGTTTCAACTGACTGCTTTGACTTTGATAAGGACTACATATTCCAAAAGCTGAGAGACAAGGCAGTTCTTGAATCAAGATGTGGTCAGAATGGTGTTATTGAGAGAAAGACTATCCTGACACCTAGAAGTGATATCACTACCTATGCTATTGTGACCAATGTTGTTCAGTACAGCAAAACATGTAAAGCAGCCCTTGATTCTCTAAGTAATGGTGATCTTAAAAAAAGAAAAGCTAGTGTGACTGGTTCAGAATCATCTAGGAAGCGTTCAAAAGGGTCCTCCAAGTGTAAATCTAGATCAGAGAATGATAGGGATCATATTTAGGTTTTGTAAGAAAGGCATTAGAAACTCACCAGAGACTGAGTGAATTTTGTTAGATGTTACACTCAGTTTCCCCTAAATGGTGTCCATGATACTAAAAGGCTTTTGATACCATATCACTAATATATAGCAGGTATTTATTGGAATGTTTCTTTTATGAAAATTCCAGACAACTTGATGTGAATGATAGGTGTATAAGGAAATTTAGTTTGAGAAATGCTGAGTATAAACAGAGCTCAACTTGTGTAAAAAATGTCCTGTTTATCCTTTTTACCTTGAATCTTTTCAAAACTTGCCAAATTGATCATATTTGGGGTTTAAAAAGCAAGTGGAAATTGCTGCTTGTTGATGCTGATATTTGTCAATATTTTTCATGTTAGGCAATGTTAACCAAGTGTCCTAAAGCTTGACATAAAAAGTTAATTTTTTTTTATTGAGACGTGTAAAAATATTATATGTTATCGTATAATTTTCAATAAAACTAAAACAAATAATATTCAAATGATGATGATCATGAAGTACTTTAAAAAAAAGTGTAGGATGCTTTAAACATGAAGGGTTGGTTAATTCAGAAATTTTTTATCAGAGAAAGCAAGAAAATAAACCAAGAGCATAGAATTTAAAAAGATGAAAAATCAAACTAATTAGTATGATTAATGTTAGTTAATTAAGTTATCTTTTTATTAGTGAAGAATGATCAAGTGAGATAACTCTTTGAGAAAGTTTTGAAATTAATTTTTAAACAAATACCTCCTTTTTCTTATTATTAAATCTGATTACTATAATTTATTACATTTATTTTGTTGTCTGAAGAAGGAAAGAAAAAGTCAATGAATATAAAGAAGAATGAATTTGGTAAATAAATTAGAGGGAAAAGAAAATATAGAATAAAATGTTTTAGATAAGAACCTATAATAAAATATTTATTAAATTTTTTTATTGCTACAATCAATATTTAAAAAAAAAAAAAATTAGTCCTTCAACTATTCAAAAAACACTTTAAAGTTTAATGTTTCAAAAGTAGTCTAATTATGTATGAACCAGTGTTAATAAATAATGCATAACAATTAACTATCATAACTTTAAACAATAAATCTAAAAATAAAATATCATTTTATAGGTTATTAATATTCAAAATATAGACAAAAATATATCATAATAACTGAAATTTGGTTATAGTTTACTAAAAATTGTGAACTTTTTAAATGTTAAAACTTATATAATAGCATTTTCTTTTCAGTTCCTAGTTTTATAATGTCATGATATTATATTTTTAATATTATTAAATTATTACTATATATAATTTTATTAATCTTGAAATAATATCTTAAAAGTCCAATTATAAAAACATTAAATTTTAATTATAAAATAAATGAGACTTTAGTTTTCCATCAAATCCAACAACACCTTGTTTTGTATTCCAACTTCCCCAATTTGTTTTCAAAACCATTCTTTTACTTTTGTTGACTTTTTCTTCACCATTAAAGGGCAAAACTTAAAAGGTATGATAATTATATTAATTAAATTTAATAATAATGATCATACTAATTATTATTATTATAAGGAAATTGTTTAATACTTATTTTGAAAAAAAAAAAAAACTGCCTTGACCATTTTTTTAGTTAACTCACTTCACCAATCATAAGATATCTTCTAAATTAACTAAATTTTTGTTCTTAATTAAAATAAGTACACAATATGAAAATCTATTTTAATGGTAAAAACAAATGGGACATTTTTATTTTTTATCATTTTTCGAATTTCTTCCTTTTTCTCTTTTCCTTTCATTAGGAACAAAACAACATACTATAGTATTTATTTTAATTATGCATTTTTTTTCTTTTATAATATAAAAAGAGATATATAAATTCTATAACAATTTATTACATTTAACAAAAGTAAATAAACAAAACAAAATGAAACATTTTTTATGTACGATCTTAGAAAAAATAAAAAACTATTTTCAAGCATTATAGAACCAAAAATGATATTGTAATAATAAATATATGTAGATATAATATATAGTAAATTTTTGTGAAGCAATAAATAGTAAAGTTATTAAATTATTTTCTTGGCTTTCAATAATTAAAAATTCCATTATTCCTTTAAATGAGTCAAATTATTTAAAAATGAATTCCTTAAAAAATGAACCCCCACACCTTGAATGAGTCAAATTCTTCCTTCAAAAACAATAAAACTTTTTTTTCTTAGAAGAGCATTAAATATAAAATTTAATTTAATTGGGAATACGAATAGAAATTTACAAATTTAGACCTAGCAAAATTTGGTATGTCTATTAATCTTTATTTCTGCAATACTAATCTAGAAACAAGATAAGGAATTAATTGATTATTTTTTCTGAATATTAAATCATAGAAAATATTTATATTTAATTTGAAATTATTAAAATATTTTCATTAAATGCTATCGAAGAATAATAAAAGCTTAAGAAAAAAGTAAGTGANAAAAAGCTATTAGAGAAGAAAATATATTAGGGAAAATTTATATATTAATCAGCAAAACCTACAAGGTAAACTCTTTAAGAGAACCAAATTCTATGTATCTCATTACTATGCACTTAGACTCAACTTTCTCTTAAGTTTTCCACCAACATTATAAATTCACTATTTCATCTTCCATACATTCAAGTTTCAGATTCAACATCTTTTTTCTTTTTTTCTTTTTAGTTTGAAGTTTGAAGGAAGAAGAGGAAGTTGCGTGTTTTCAAAAGCTATGGAGCATGGAGATTCCTTTCACTGTGATCATCATGCCAAATCAAGTTCTGGTAAGCACTTAATGATAAATAAAATGGTTTTTCTTTCATTATCATCATTATGACAAATTATTTTTTTTATTGTTAAATAAATCTTACATCAACTATCTTAATTTATAACGATTAAACAAATATTAATAAAGGAAAAATATTAGTAAATACTAAGTTGAAGAACAAGTGTCATTTTTCTTCAAAGATCTGATTTCATTAAATTTACGTCTATGTTCATTAAGATGTTATCATATTATTTACAACACAATTGAAGAATTATGAAAGTATTGAATAATGAAATATTTCGTTTGCTGGTTCAGCTTTAACAATTCCTGTGCAGCAAGCAAACATAGAAATTGGAGGAGCAATAAACTCAAATGATGGTCTAAACCCTAATTTGGTTGTGAGAGATAAGAGCAAGATGCCAATTACAAATGTGACAAAAATCATGAGAAAGATTCTTCCAAATAATGCAAAAATCTCAGATGGGGCGAAGG
>BDMB01000034.1:2138226-2243518 GCA_016859785.1 Macrotyloma uniflorum
ATAATGCAAAAATCTCAGATGGGGCGAAGGAGATGATTCAACAAAGTGCTACAGACTACATAACCTTTGTCACCAGAAAAGCCAAGGAAAGATGCCAAAGTGAGTACAGAAAGATTATGAATGCAGATGACTTGTTATGGGCCATACAGAATGTGGGCTTTGATGATTACATTGGGCCCCTCTCTACTTTTCTCCAACGTTGTCGAACCATTGAAGGAGGTACTAATGGGCCTACTTTTGGGCCTGAGCTTAACCCTGTGTCCACCTTGGAGATGCCTCACCCTCCTTTACCACCACCATCACCACCACCAGCAGCACCAGTTTGTTCATCTGGGTCAGATTTTTGCATGCACCAAACCTCAAATCCTGAAATGTTTGACACAAATGGTGTCACTGGTTACCTGGATGGTGTTGGTTGCTCAAATAATGCTTTCATCAACTTTGATCCTTTTGCTCTCTTCCAACATGATCAGCTCTGAGATTATAATCATCAACACAGAATAAATTGTTTCCTTTTTTAACATCTGAGGCAATAGCTGAATTCTCATTCTCATTCTCATTCTCATTCTGATTGTTCAATTATGGATAAAACTATTAATGTTCATTGTGACAGAACTAAATTTTGAAGTCTTAGTATTCATATAATTTTGCTCTTGTGATGATAATTATCATTGTACATTGTTAGTAGTATATGAGAATGATCAATGCACAGGTTCAAACAAGTATGCTCCCCAAAAATCTCAGGATTTTTCTGGTTTCACAGAAAAAGACAAGGACAAGTTGATCATTGAGCATCAAAATAAAATTACAACTTAAGGTTGTTGAATGATGTTAATGATTGATTCACCATAATTGTACACTCTTCAATTTTAGTTAGCTAGGGTTATATTAATGATTTTATACATCACACTAACTTGTCTTAGTTCAAAGTGATTTTTTAACAGGTTCAAGTTTAAGAAATTAAAATTAATGCATTTTAAAGATAAGTTCATATTTACTTTGAGCCATTATAATCCGATCTAATGTTATATATATTAAAACTACAAATTTTAATTAACTATGTGTGAATAACACAACTTTTTGACTTAATGGATAATATTTATTCAATCAAGATATTATATTAATATATTATAAAAATAACTTAATTATATCAGTATAATCTTTTAATTTTACTATTTAAACATATATATCATATTAAAATTAAAATATTATTTTAACAAAATGGAATTAATTCAATCTTTTCTATATATATACAATTAAATTAATATATTTTTTATAATAAAAACATTAAATTAACATTTAATTATAATAATTAAATTATTTTCTTAAGTAATGAAAAAATAAAATATAAAAATATGGGTATTTTAATACATATAATCTAATAAACATAATATAATTATAATATAATTAAATTAAAGTAAAAAGTAATGATATACGGAGATTCTTTCTTTTAAGACACTAATTACATATATAATCTACTAAATATATATTATATATATATATATTTATATATATATATATTTTCAGTATATATAGTTGAATATGTTAAATTTGTTTAATAGAATTTGGTAAAGATGATTTATTGAATGTAAATATAATATCTTCAATAAATTATATTATATTAATATTTAAAAAAAAAAGTGGGTCTTCGAATACTTTTCTAAACTAAAATAAGATGTTAGAAAATGGTGAAGATGATGAATCTCAGAAAGAAGAGTAAATGATGATGAATCTTAACATTTATAACGGCTATGTGACGATGAAGGAGGATGTATTAACATGCTTTGTTTTGAATTGTACTTTGATTTTATGAGAAGGTGGGTTTGTAGCAGAGTGAGTCACATGGGAGGAAAAACCTGAATTTTGCTTCAATCACTTCACATATTTATCACACTTTGACCACACTTATGGAAAATCAAAGATTTCAATGCACCAGCAGAAGAATCAGTAATCTAAACACATATATATAGAAATAGAGAAATACTGGGTTTTTTTTTCTGCTCTAAATATTTCATTCAAGAGAATTTATATTACATGAAATAAGACTATGTGTAAATTTCAATAAAATAAAATAAAAATAAATGCGGTTAATTTAAAATAAATTATTAAAATTTTTGCCGACACTCCTCAATCAATCTTTGTATGAAGAAGATATAATTTTGAGCGACATAATAACATAAGCCACTTTCTTTAGTTGTCTCTTCCCACTTTCCCACTTTCACAACCGTTACCTTCGCATTCCCACCAATTCCTTATTTAAATCACATCACAAACTCTCTCTCTCTGCTTTCACACATTCATTCATCTTCACTTTCTTCAATCTAAGAACAAAACAATGTCCTTAACAACCTCCGTCATCATCATCTTCATCATCACAATCTTCTCCTTCTTTACAACAACAACAACCCTCTCTCACAACAACACAACCTTCTTCTCCTTCTCCTTCCCTTCCTTCACCCTTCGTAACATCACCCTCCTCGGCGACTCCTTCCTCCGCCATGGCCTCGTCGGCCTCACCCTCTCCACCATCGTCCCTGCCTCCTCCTCCGGCACCCTCCTATTAAACAAGCCAATCACCACCACCCCCTCCTTCTCTCTCTCCACCACCTTCACCTTCTCCATCACCAACACCACCACCTCCACCACCCCCTCCTCCACCTTCTCCTTCTTCCTCAATTCCTCCCACACCCTCCTCTCCCTCCACTTCCACCCCAACCAAAACCATCTCACCCTCGACCTCACCACCACCACAAACTCCTCCCTTCCGAACCCCACTTCCGTTGATCTCAGCACTGACACTCCAATCACTTCTTGGGTTGATTATCACCATGCTGACCAGAAAAAGCTCAACGTTTTCTTGAACAACTCCTCACCAGCCTCTTCCAAGCCTCAAAACCCTGTCTTGAGCGTTGACCTTGACCTTTCTGAGTACTTTAAGGACAGTCTCTACGTGGGGTTTTCCGGTTCCACACAAGGAAGCACCGAGCTTATCCAAGTCATGAGTTGGAGTTTGGAGATTGAGTCAAACTTGAACGCTCTGATCAATGGTTCTAGCAGCCCTTCAAGTGTTGCGGTTGAGGGCATTCCTGTTTCATCAAATTCCACTGAGGGTAGTAATAACCGTGGCAAGAGGTTTTTGTTTGGTCTTTGTCTTGCGATTGCTGGTCCTGCTTTTTTCTGCGTGGTGCTTGTGGTTTTGGGGTATGTTTCTTTCCTGAAGTGGCGTAGTTTGAGGAAGAAGAAGGGTTTTGGAACGGTAGGGTGTTGTCCAAAAGAGTTTGGTTACAAGGAGGTGAAGTTGGCCACTAAGGGGTTTCATGCTTCAAGGGTAATTGGGAAGGGATCTTTTGGGACAGTGTACAAAGCTTTGTTTGAGTCTTCTGGGACCATAGCTGCGGTTAAAAGGTCAAGACAGTACGATGGGAAAACTGAATTTTTGGCCGAATTATCTATTATAGCTAGTTTGAGGCACAAGAATTTGGTTCAACTCCTAGGTTGGTGTGTTGAGAAGGGTGAGTTGTTGCTTGTGTATGAGTATATGCCAAACGGAAGCTTGGACAAGGTGCTTTACCAAGAATGTGAAGGTGGGAATAATAACAATGTATTGAATTGGGTTCACAGGCTTCACATTGCTGTTGGGTTGGCTTCTGTTTTGAGTTATTTGCATCAAGAGTGTGAGCAAAGGGTGATTCATAGGGATATCAAGACAGGGAACATATTGCTAGATGGGAGCATGAACCCAAGGTTGGGTGATTTTGGGTTGGCCAAGCTTATGGACCATGACAAGAGTCCTGTTTCAACACTAACTGCTGGGACAATGGGGTACCTTGCTCCCGAGTATCTTCAATGTGGAATGGCAACTGAGAAGACTGACGTGTTCAGCTATGGGGTGGTGGTGCTTGAGGTGGCTTGTGGGAGGAGGCCAATAGAGAGGGAGGGGCAGAAGATGGTGAATTTGGTGGATTGGGTTTGGGGGTTGCACTCTCAAGGGAAGATCATTGAGGCTGCTGATAGGAGGCTGAATGGGGAGTTCAAGGAAGGGGAAATGAAGAGGCTTTTGCTCTTGGGATTGAGTTGTGCTAACCCTGATAGTAATCAAAGGCCTTCCATGAGAAGAGTGTTGCAGATTCTCAACAAAGAAGGAGGAGTGTCTCTTGTGGTGCCTAAAGAGAAACCAACACTTACTTTCTCTTCTGGCTTGCCTTTGAGTCTCGAAGACATTGTTTCTGATGCTGAGGAAGAGTTGAATTCTGGCCAGGTTGTGTGAGATCAGAATTGATTGAAGATGCTGAATTTGTTGTTATTATTATTTTTATTATTCATTTCATTCTTTAGTTCTTTAGTTCTATAGACACTTTGTTTCAATGATATTTGTATTTGTAATACAGGGAAATTCAGGGTTCATTAACCGGAGTTCAAGCTATTACATTGAACTTCATGGTAACAATAATGTATTAGGACATATAAAGCATAGTATATACCGAAATCAACTTTGTTTCTGGTCATATATTAGATATTTCTCAAGCTTGCTTTCTGAAAAAATTGTATTGTCCACTTTGGAGTGAAATATATTCTCTCTTTAATCTTGAATGGTGTAGCAACTTTTGACTGAAATATGTTCAATATGCACACAGAAATCTGTTCATTAAATAAAACATTTATCATTCCTATGTTTCAGCTTCAGACTCTGACACAAAAGCACCAACATGTGTTGGCCTCTTGTTTCTCTATTCTATGCATTAACTGCATAAGTCTAAACAATTTTTTGATGTAATAAATGATTTTGTGACTTTGATGTAATAAAAAATGGTTATTTGAATGGTTCAATCCTCATGCAAAATATTGTGTAAAAAATTATATATTTCTTATTGAAGATTATGCTAAGGCCCACAAAGTATCTATATATCTGTTAGGAACATTTGGTGAATAATTCAATCATAAGTTAATTTGCATTATTTGCAGCATTGACTGGAGCCATATGAGATTGACTCATATAACGGCTATTTGAGGCAAACTCTGAAACTCAACGCCAAGAAATAAATTAACCAAAAAAGATTGATCTGTCTAAAGAAGCAACCCTCCTAAAAAGCCATTTATTTTGGCTTATATGAAATGCCCACAAAAAGTATAATTTAATGATCAATGTATGAATATATTTCTTATGGGTATTGTTTTCATAAATCAACATGTGAGATGAGGAAAAAAACAGAGCATGTGACATTGAAAAGCAAATAACGTTAAACATTACAAATGAAGACTTTGCAACGGTCGTTAAACAAGGCATGTTAATGGAATCATTGACATGGAAACAAGTAGTAATGGACCCCATGAGCAGCAGCACCCATCTTCCACTTTTGTTGTGAAAATGAACTTTTTCACACACAGATTATTCTAAAAATTTAATATGCCAGCTATATTTATAAAGCCTAGAGATATTTTATTATTATTAAAATGTTTAATATTCTATAAATGATAAGTTAATACTTTATTAAATTTAATATTATTTGTGCTAAATTTAACATACTAAAATTGAGCTGTTGCAAAAAAATTGAACTTGAGTTGTAGTTCATCTGATTACTGTTATTGTGGACACACTAAAATAAATATCTTTAATTTCATAATTCAACTTTTTATTCACATTTCTCAATTAGCATTATCACTTTCTGGGACCAGTTTCTTCCTCCTTCAAAGCATTATAACGCGGAAACTTTTAAAAGCTTTGGTGTACAGGGGCAAGGGAAAAAATGGTATTCTCCTTTTTTTTTTTATAATAAACTCAATATATAATTTCTCTTATATTAATTATTTTTAGACTAAAATATTCTTAATTATAGAAAAATAAACAATACTAACAAAATAATTAGTAAAAAAGAGTATTAGTCACGTAGATGTTTTAAGAAATAAATTTAAGATAAATTTATTAATATTTTAATTTTAATCTAGTGAATTAGGTAATTGAGTTTCATAAATAAGAATGGAGGGAATAGAAATTTACATATCTACGAAATAATGTTTTCTATTTTGAGAAATTTTTAGTATCTTTTCGATTGAAAAGGAATATACAAAATATACAAAATTTAACTTTAAAATAATAAACTTTTATTTCATAAATTAAAAAAGGTAATTTTTTTATCTTTATTATATGATATTATTATTAAAAAATTTATATTTAAATTTTTTCACTGTAAGAAATTTTATAAAACTTTAAACTATTCATATATTTTTTTTATCAAATATTTTTTTTTTCATTTTAAAAGTTAAATTGCTTACAGAAGTAATTAAAAATTATTTAAAAAAACTTTGAAGTGTAAGATAAAATCCCTCTAATGAAATTGTTTGAACCAACCTAAAATATCTCTCAATTAAACACAACGGATCCAATGCCTATTAACGTTTGAATGGAACAAGCAAATCTAAGCCATGTGATTGGATAACTCTAGTTTAGTTAACTGCTTGAAAGAGCAGCACATGATAATTATTTCTTTATAATTTGTTGATGTTATTATAGACAAATTTAATAGTAGAATTAATGTCTTGAGATAAGGGAGTCACCCTTCATTCACCAGAATAAGGCCACTAACTACATTTATCCTTCCAAGACACTTCCACGTGGATATCTAAGCTGCGTTGGAGTAAGAATTTCTTTTTTAGATGTAAAACTATCTCAAAATTTGTGAGTTTAATCAATATGACCGTCAAATTGTTACATTTGCTAGTCAGACAACACCTGCCCAGAAGTATAGTTTGCTTCATAAAATTTTAGTTTGATAAATATTACATCTTCATTCTGACCGTGTACAAATCACTAGCCAGAAATCACAAGTTGGCTTCTGCAACACAAGAAGAATCTTCCATCTCAAATGTGGAGACTTGTCCCCGAGATGGAGCATTTCTCAATTGATCAATTGTGTTTGGCTTGGTCCTTTCTACATTCTCCATAGCAGTATTTACATTACCTCGTACACTTGGATTTACATGTTCTTCGGCACCCAATGCTACGTTGTATTCTGTCAATTTGGTCTTCCACTCTTTACTAACTGCCTTTGCCTGATCAGCAAACAGGGCTTCTGATAAGGTTGAACCACAAATTTCTTTATAAGTATCATAATTAGCAGCACATGTATTTCCACCTTCCAAAAGTTTTGAAAGTGGATGCAAAACCAAGAGTGCACCATCACTTTTCTCTAAGGTGTCCTTCAATGAAAGAAAATCAGAAACTAGTTCTGTTTTGCTAAACTGAACGAATACTGCAGTTGCATCCAAGTGGTAGACAGAAACTACAGAAGTTGGTCCAAATACATCAGATATGCACTTTCTTACTTCTCTTGCCTTCAGCGTAGAAGGAAGTCCCCAAATAATGACAATGTTTTCAAACAAAATTTTTTGGTACCGCTTTGGGAGGTTATGGCTGGGTGAAGAATCTGCAACCTTATTACCAGTATTTAGATCAATAATGTCCCCATGCATCCAACTAACATATAGACGATTAACATACTTCTGCAGTTTCTCATCAAGGGCTAACTGTTTTGAAGAATTATGGAGTTTATAATCGATACCTAAATCACTGCATAACTGGGCAAAGATGCATCCAGTCATGAAGGCATCATACCCTGCCTCATGCTTGCCTCCAGGGTTCCAGCTGGAGGATCTGCAAATACACATCCAATGTTGGTATGGGAAGTATCTTTATCTAAAGTGACAGCTTGGACAACATACGAAATACAACAGACCAATAATTTAAGAAGACAAATAGGACACTAAACCATTAGACTTAGCTGAGAAATCACCGCATGCTATGTGCAGATATGTAAACAACAAAAAATCCACACAGGAAATTAAAATGTTATCTCCATTGATCAATTTTGTTAAATAAAAGAGAGAGAAAAATGTGCGTACTTGTATAATTATAAACTTTTCTTGTTTGGGGCTATGTATCAAACAAAGAAAAAATGTACAGAAAAAAAGGAAAGAACTGAGGTCATGTATGAAAGCTGTTGAAAACGTGTAACTACAATCATTTGTAAAATAATAGTTGAAATATAGACTTCATTGTCATAAATTCACGAGTCACTGATTTTGCACCATTAGATTGGTAAATTCAAATCACAATAACCAGGCCAGGACTTAAAAAGAAAGCAGAGACAAACCTCGCATCATCAACTTCAACATCCACTTTCACATGTGAGAGTGAAGCCATACTACTCCTGGAGCCAACCGCAATTTGTGGGCAAAATAAAGTGAATGCATCTGCCAGTGATTTTCTGGATCTTTTCATCTTTACTTGGAGCATAAAATTAGTGTTCAGGAGTATCTTGGTGTCAACAATGTGCGGAAAGTACTCGTGAACAGAGGCAACAAACCCTTCAGGAGTACCAGGAAGAGGGCCTATAAATTTGCTGTAGACATGAGCAATATCTGTATCATGGAATGGTTTATAACATCTTAGTTTCGTGTAACATTAAATAGCTTCTCAAGGATTCGGAATGTCACTGTTACCTAGAAAACAATTGTGACCAACAATCAACTTCTGTTCTGATGATAGGAGATCAATAACGTGGCGAAATCCCACAGCAGCTTCGATTTTCATCTTTTTTGCCCCATGATTTTCTTCTTTCACTTTTTTCTGTGAGACATTAATTAAAGAAAAAACATTTAAGAATTTAATAAGGTGGTTGTAGTATCAATCAAACACGGTCTAAGACATTATATTTTAGCCTTCTCTTATATTAGACCTAACATAAGAGACCAAATTATGTGCTAAAAAGTATGAACATAATATTTTTCTAATATATTAGCATAAACATATTATTCATTAATATTAATTGTGTCCAATATTACTATAATTAGGGTAAAGCTTTAGCCATTTACTGTCTGAACTAGAAATGAAGGACAATATTAGGTCAATTCTTTCAATGGTTATCAAAAGATATAGATGGTTACCCACCACCATCATCTTTTCTAAGGCGCAGAAGGAACAATTATATCCCAAAAAACTATTTCCAGTGTAAAATCACACATTACAATTTAAAAGGAAACAAAACAATATCAAGATTTATTACCAGAAGTAAGTTTAATTCATCCTTTGAGTCTGTATACACAACTAATTGCTGTGAACCAGAAGTCTCACTGTTCACACTCACGTAAGAAAGATCTTTAAAGTGTTTTCTGATGACCTGAAAGTATTTAAGCTTATAGTCAGCAAAACTCAGTACAAACTTAATAGATGTACAATACTACTACGTCTTGAGGCAAAGGATACCGATAAATGACACATTCAAATACCAATATGAGAAGAGAAAAAAATTTGATACACATCAGCTTAGGGGACAAAATATATAAACATTACCAATTGAATCAATTTAAGCTGGTGAGAAGTGAATCCATTAAGCCTAACTGCTGGATGCATCTCAAAAAAAATCACTTGAAATTTTGAGTCTTCTGTAATTCCTTGAATTTGGTCTTCTTGATTTTTCTCGTGTAATAACCCATCACGCCATTCACTGAATTTGTTTTTCATTCGAGCAGAGAACAAAATGTCTGCTGCGCTGAGCAACGGCATATCCCTAACATCTTTTAATTTACAAATGTCTGACCACTCACTATCATATGTAGAATTCAAACTCCTTAATGCTTCCGTTTCTTGTTCTCTGGATAAATAAGATATTCCTGACATTATCAAGGGTACAAATTCTCAAACTAGAGAAACCATAAAAGTCATGATGAGGTTAAACGTGCAACCAAATACCTATCCTATGAGTCAGTGAGGATATGGAAGATCAACCAACACCAAAATGTCCCCAGCAATTCAAACTATGGTTACTGGTTAAAGATCATAGGCTTTGAGCATCTTTAATGTCCCCATAATTTTATAATTTCCTATAACTCTAAAATCCATATATGTAGAGCCCTTCCAGTTTGCAAATAAGCTAAAAAGTAAAAGTACACAGAGCTCTTTGTATATTACATCTTTTTCCTTTGAACTACTTAAACATCCAAGTTATAGACCTAGAAGTGAAGCATCCATATCATAGTTTTCCCATGTATACAAATAAAGCATGCAAGCAGAAACTCATTTCTTCTATTAATTAGCTTAACAGTTAGTATCAAATGCAGTGGCAAGAAATAAAAGGAAAGTAAGCAACCTTCGTGTATGCAAGCATTAAAATCAAACTGGTATTTAGCCAAGAAATCCATTGAAGTGGTCTGGCAGAGAAATTCATCACATGGACCCAAACCTGCATGCTCCTGTCGAGGAAAAATATAGAAATTGTACCTGCCACGGAGCAAATCTCTATTCAAACCAGCCTTAAAAATAACGTACATATATACTTAGCAATTCTAGTCAAACCAGCATTCAAACAAATCCAAGTTATACCATTTTGTATAAATCCCAGGAAACAACAAATTACAAAAGGAAAATGATAGATGTACACCTCCAAAATTGAAAACACCCCAATGACACCCATTTTTTAATATTATTTTGTTTGAATATGTACTTAATTTTATTAAAAAAATGTTAAATATATATATATATATATATATATTTTGAAGGATGTTAGTTGGGTGTTTTGAAAAATTTGGGTATATGTCTATCATCACCCATTATAAAAACTAACACGGTAACTACAAAAGCTCCATTATCAAACTGGTATAAAACTTCAATGTCGACACCCATCACTCCCATTTGAAAACATATTCACAATAAAAAGAGTGGTTTCAAAGCACCATCCATTCGGCAGTCACATTCGTTAGGACAACATTTAATTTTCCATAGAAGTTAAAATTTGATATAACGAGACCCTTAAAGTAGACTATAGACAGAGTAATTATCAAATATCAAATTAGTTCCTGATATAACGAGCTGGTCCAGTTAATTTAGCTACTGAAATTAAAAAAAGGTCGTTCGATTATTTTGATAATTTCGGTCACTAAAACGACATTTGGTAACTTCAGAGATTAAATAAACCAGAGTTCGCAATTCGGCGCTAGTGAATTAATCCTCTTACGAATTTCCAACGCAAGAATCAACAACGGAACTAAAATTATAAACTATTTACAGTCCAAATAGAATGAATGGAAAGAACATACGGATGCGCGACGAAGGAGTTGTTAGAGGAATCCCAACGGAAGGGGCAAACGCCGAATTGAAAGACGGCGAACTTGGTGGCCGAGTCTCGGACCTTGAGGTACCGCACGTCGGAGCGGTCGAACACGAAGGACTCGCGCCAGGGAGCGCTGGTGATGCCGCTCATCTCGAGGTCGATGGCCACGAAGTCCGACGATCGGACGTGGCGCCTGAGCTCCGCCAGCGACGGTTCGAAGTTCGCGGTGGTTACCGTCTTCGAAGGAAACGCCTGTCCACATTGCGAGGTGGTGGCGGAACATAAGGCACGTGCGAGCGCACGTGAGAGTGACGATGAGGGAAGTTTGTATTGTTTCATTGTTCGTGTTGCTACATGTTTTGGGTCAGGGGGTTTAGAGGAGGCATAACGAAAAAGAATGAGGAAGGAGCAGATCTAAACGGCGTCGTTTGAGGGGTTACAATTTGTCGTTTAGGCTTGGGCTTACAATTTGTTGGATCGGCCCAGTAGATTTGGATCCAGTTGGTCAGAAAAATGCAGCGATTAAAGGCAAATGGAAGCGTCACATTTGTAATTTGCAAACATAGCTTATTGATTGGAGGAACATCATCGTAAAATATTAATGTGGTAAAATCATTGTGAAAATTTTTTAAATTGGCATCTGATATAAAAAACTATCTTTCACAGGATAACCAAGCATGAGAGGGTAAAAAAAGAGAGAATTGAAGTAAATTTACCCCTTGTGAATGAATCCAACAACGTGATCCTCAATGACAAATGGAAGGAATTCAGATTGTTTCTCCTATAAGCAATTTCAATGACAACAACAAAGACTGATTAAACTCGATTCTGCTAGGGTCCAGTCACTGCACCAATTAAGTTATTTTAACCATCTCATACAATGTGAATTTCCACCATCAGTCAAACCCAATTTCATAACAAAAAAACTTCATTGGAAAATAGAGGGGATGATGCACAAACACATTTGGGTGTCTCAAGATACTAACTTTGCTTCATTCATTCACAGTTTGTGTTTTTTAAGGAAGCACATGAAACAGTGAAAGAGCTTACAGGAGCACAGTTGCAAAGTTGAACTTTGTAGAAGAAGCCTTGAAGACAAGTGGAGCAGTGTTGAGTGGCAGTTTCAGGCTCGGATATCTGAAGGGCATCGTCCCATGTGAAAGAAAATTTAGCAGAAGAAGAAGAAGAAGAACGTTGGTGTGGTTTATGGAAGTTGTGGAGGGTAAGAACAAAGAGAAGGGTGGTGACGTAATAACGTTGGTGAACGTAGGAAATTTGCATAGACAACAAACAGTTGCCATTAGTGTTGTTGTTATGTCTGTGGGTAGTTAAGGTATCTCATTCTCATATGAAGCCTTGGCCAGTTCTATTATGGTCAATTCAAGCCTAGTTGTTATGACCCACATCGTTTATGACCAGACATTTCAAATCATCTTTTGTCTGCTACTTCCATATACCTGCATAATATGGATCAAAGGTCATTTAAATCTTTCTGCTAAATCTAAATTTGTTGATAAATCACTCTTCTGCTATAAATCAGAATTCCTCAAACTGATAAAAGAAATTATTTAGTAGTTGCTCATTAATCATTCTTTCAACCTATAATCACCATTTAATTAATAAACAAACTAATTTTTAATTTAAATAATAAATAACAACCTAAATTTAGAAGAGTAAATTTGCCATAAATAATATCTAACTTTCTATCATGCATGTTTCAAGTATAAGTTTTTAGGGTTGATTAAGGCCTAAATATAAAGTAAGCTTTAAAATAAACTATCATGTAAACAAAAATTAGGAAAAAAGGTTTACATTAGATAATTGAGTTTCACACGTTATTACTCACTTAAGAAGAAATAAATCCATAAATATATAATCTTACATTGTAAACTACTATTATTAGAAAGAGAACTCAAAATTTTTCTGATACTTAAAGTACACTGTTTCAACACATTAACAAATCATAATTTAAATCTCCAAAAAATAATAGTCTCTATCAGCCACTTGTATCTACACAGTATCTATCAATTAAGTAGATATTTACGAAATTTATAGATATTTGTAGGTTTAAGCATCAGTGAATTTTTTTTTAAATGTAAAATAATTTAAATATATATAAGTAAATAAAATAAAATTAATTAGGATGTATATAATAATTATGATTAAAATGAATTTATTTCCTTAAATTAAAATATACTCATCAACATTAATGAAGCAAAGTGCATTACTTTAATAAAAATAAAATTGCTTCATTAAAAAGGTATCTTTATGCACTCATATCATCATCATCATCATCATCAAAAAGTGACCAACTCAGAACCAAGTCGCTCCCTTCCAAGAAAGAAACGCATCGAAAAAAAAGCCAACGGCACCTCACGCCGTCACCGTTTGCCAGCTCACCCTTCCGTTCCTTTCCCCACGCCACGTCACCACTGACGCTTGTACTGACGGCACGTTACTCCCTCCCCGCAGAACACGTAACGACGTTACATCAATCCCGTTAGAAACTCCGTAAGGCCCACTTTCGGCCCAACTCCAAGTCACAACAAGGTCTTCTTCTTCTACTACTCCTACAACTTCTTTCTTTCTTCTTCATCGTCATCGCGCACTTTCTCTCTCTAACGCTCTCTCTTTCTCTCTCTAACTCTCTTTTTCTCTCTCAGAATTTTCTCCTCTTTCCGATTCCTCTTATTAATTCGACTTTCCTCGCCCCTTTTCTCTTCCCTGAAAACACTTCCTCTTCGTATTGATGTCGGTACGTGTTGTGCTCTCTCTATTTTTGTTGTTTTTTTTTTTGTAATAATTTGTATTTTCTCAATTGATTTGATTTTCTCTCTGATCATTGTATTGAGTTGTTGTATGCGATTCTCCAATCGTTGATTCGCGTTTCCGATTTTGTTTTTCTGTTAATTTTACCCCTTTTCGCAATAATTTGGATTTATTCGTCTCGTTTTTTTTTTTCATTTCCCGATTTTGATGCTGTGATCCTTCTTGTTTGAGTTTTGGTTTCGTGTCTTTGATTTATTCTGATTAGCATGTTTTTATTCTTCAGTGGTGCCTGTTTGCCTTTTTGATTCGATCCTCATAGGTTGTATCAAAGAATTGAATAGTCTTGGGATGTTGCTGCTGTGTGGTGGTTAAAGAAATAATTTAGATTTTTTAGTTGATGTTTTGGTTTTGCCTTAAATTGTGTGGTTGATCGAAGTTTGTTTAAATATGCGGTTTAACTGTTGATTTTTTCTTCTTTCTATATTTGGATCACCTTGTGCTTTGGATAGTTGGATTGTTACTGTTTGAGGTTTTGTTTTATACGAACTTCTGAATCGTGAAGGCTGTTATTGCTTATCATTATTTGAACTGTTTGTAGATCGATATATTATAATTTCTACTTGATTTCCTTTTCTTTAAAATTTTGTGTGGGGGTGAAGTTACTGTATTTTAGTTGTTTTGTTCTGGTACAACCTGCCCTTTTCAGAATCACTGCCTCATGGTTTGTTGTAGTTTTTTCCCTCCTGTTTTATTCATGAATTCTGACATGTGAACCTCTGTTCTTGTTGCTTAAACAACTTGGCCAGATGAATTTTTTTTTTCTTTTCTTTTAGAGGATAACAGAATTTTATTAGAAAGGGCGATAGGGAAGTTGATCACATGAAAAAAAGTAATCCGTGTAATGGAAACAAGAGTTCTAATAAAACTAACCATTAAAAGAGTCAAATTAATCAGGGAAAACTAGCCAAATAACTAACAAATTGTACAATGTCATAGAGCCTTATCCTGTTTGACCTTCCCATAATATTTGAAGCGGTATAGATTATAAAAGTTGTCCCTGTTTCCTAACTAGCAGGACAAGTCCAACATTCTCCAAAGATTCCGAGTGTGTAAACCGCAGATATTAAAGCAGTGGGCAGTGTAGGAATGAATGACTGTTAGTAAGGGAACAAAAAAGCCAGAAAGTTGAGAGAACATTATGAGGTTTGTAGACGAGCTGCAAATCATATGAAATTAGTTATATCATGAAGGGCTGTCCAAACTCAAAATGATGACTTGACCTTTGTGGTAGTGATGTATCATCGATAAGCAAAATGGGATTGACAATTAGAATCAAGCCTCTTTCTAGAGATTGAATAGGTATATGGAAGAACAACTTACATGAATAGACATCAGAATTATTCAAATGGCATGTCTATGATTGTAAAGGTTTGGGTTCTAATTCTATACTAACAACAGCTGTTGCATTTAGTTAAATTTCACAGTTTCTGTGTTATGTTTGGTCTTCATTCCTATTCTTAATAGGCACCCATATAATCTATACTAGTATTCACATCAAACTTTTACAGTATGTAGAAAACCCATTATATTATTAGCTTTCTGTTCTTCGTGCCTAGAGTTTATAATTAACAAGTTCAAAAGAATGTTAAGGAATTAATTTAATGTATTTTTTGTCTTTATTTTGCATTTGCTAATCTAATTATCCCTCAGGAAAAGGGTCGGCCACTACCAAAATTTGGTGAATGGGATGTCAATGATCCAGCCTCAGCTGAGGGGTTCACAGTGATATTTAATAAGGCTAGGGATGAGAAAAAGACAGGTGGCAATCCTGAGTCTCCAGCAAAGACTGCCGCTGATCCTCATAGCAAACCTGCAGTAGATCCTGGCAAACCTCAGACGGTAAGATGTTCTTTACTAAATCTCGCTCTCTCTCTCTAATTTGACACACAAACTACTGTTTTTATTCATAATCTAAACATGGCATATATTTTGCCCATCTACAAGAAAGTTTAGCCTTACAAAAAATGTTCATTGTGGTGTGCACCGTGTCATATGTGTGCTTGTTGTGATTTTTGCTTTAATTGAGAAACTATTGGATGGCATTTTAAGTAACTTAATATGTATGTAACAAGATATGGTAGACTAAGAATACAAAGCTTTGGCCTACTAAATTCAAGATGTATTGAAACCATAATTATAGTTGTTGAGTTATAACCAGGTTTTAGTTTTCTTCTCCCTCCTCTTTCTATCTCAGTCATTACTAGTATTCACTCTTTCTTGCTTACAATATATTCGATCCTTATAATATCAAACTGTGATTCAGATGAAGTTGAAAGGATTAGAATGTCCAAATCCAAAACAAAAGAGGAAAAAGACGGGTCCATCTACTATTTGATATGATTTGGACTAATAATTCTGTCTATGGTTGACCAGCCTAGCACTTGATTATTTGTGAACTTTTGAAATGAAGTGTGTTTAAGCAAATTGCTCAGAAATTGATTTGCATTAGATTGTGGTAGGTTTAGATTGTCATATTGAGATGTAATTAAGATTTAATTATGATATTGAGCAGTCAAGTTAATTCACTCGATCTATATTTTCCTCTTTCTCCTTATGAATGGTTTTACTTGGTTTCAGAAAAAATGGTTTTGCTGCATGCAAAACCCTTCTGCTGAATCATAGCATAGCAATGGTTGGTCCTGTTAAAAGCCTGAACAGAAGAACAATGTTTATGTGTAACTAGCTTCACAGTATTTTCTCAAAGATAAGAGCTGTAGAGCCATAAGCGAATTCTACGGAATTTATATTATGTGCTGTAAAAGTGAGCTGCAATGGGGGAAAGGAAAGAAGACAGACTATTTATTTATGTGTGTGTATCAGTGTTGTGGTTTATTATTAGGAGCCGGGGTTGCTTCTTGTTTTGCCTTGTCTTGCACCATGAGCTAGAGCGTCGTTGCTTGTCACATTGTATTGCTTGTATTATCAAACAAATCCTATTTTATGAACTCATTTTATTCCTTTAATTTCGTTGCCCCGATCAAGTTTTCAATTTGGTATATGGTCTTGCTATTTATTTCCAGAATTTGTTTTTCCAGTTCGAACTCTTCTTCCAAGCTGGGAAAGGACGAAATAAAAAATAAAAAAGGAATGAGTCAAATTTGTGCACTTCACTTTTTCTTTTGCTCATGAAGACATGACATATTTTTATATCCGAAGTTCCTAATAATTTATTTTTAACGTGCTAATTTATTCCAAATACATTTATCTGTACTCTTTTTTTTTTTGGTAAAAGATATACCCACAACGTTAGTATGGTAGCTCCTTGCCTTTATAATTAGATTATCAATAAACAGATAAAAAAAACTCAAGCTTGCAATTATTTTTAAGGAACTTGGTCACTAAACGGCAAATATAACGTAAGTTCTGCAGTATTTTTTTCATCTTTTTTGTAGTTCAAGTTTTGCAGAAATTCTTTTCAAAGAATTCTGCTGACTAATATTTATCATTTATTTCGTCCTCTTTTACTGCGAAAATGTAAGAGGAGTGAACTAACTAATAGTAAGCTTGGAGGCAGCAACGTCAATATGACTTTGAATAGGGTGAGACAGGATTGGAAAGCATATCCATGTGTCTAAAAAGAAGAGCCAAACTCCTAAATAATCTTGAATGAGGTGGTTCTTTTCCAACTTCCAATGCATGCAATGTTAAGTGTAACCTATAAAAAGCCAACAAAATTTAGTGGACTAACAAGTTTTGCTCCAAAATCAACGTAGAGATATCATGGCAGTTCGTACTTGATTCTATATTGTGAGCTTTCTTTCAAAGAGGCGACGGAGAAGATAAACTTGGAGGGCGCTGGCACCCAATAAAGCTGCTGATTCAAATAGGGCCTTGTGAATTGTTCTCTTGCTCATTGCATTGCTTACTGTAATTAAAAAGGAACAAACAAATTCAAATCTTAAATATATTTTGTCATCTCATCCACGTTCATGCTAATCAGGTCTATATTTTATATGAAACCACTCACTTGTGAGAATAGAACATTACGGCAGGTAAAATTATATGTTAAATAAATTCTACAGGAAGAAAAAATTTCTAAATTTGTTTTATTTCATTTAACCAAGTCCAAAGTGCACTCTTGCTTCCATCAGTTCTTGGACTTGAAAAGAAGCAAGACGGAAGGTGGCCACAAAGTCAAAATGGAACTGTTAGTTTGTGTGGAAATTTTAATGTTTACAAAACCTAAGTAGACTAGTTTAGTTGAACATAAATAAATGAATAGTAGTTCAAAATCCCACTCAGGTAAAGTTTAAGGAAAACTTTCAACTTCTATGTTAGAAAGACAATTCTTTTCTATGTTTCTTTTTAAGAAAACATTTTTTTGTCTAACGTAACATATATTTACTTCAAAGCCTTAAACTAACGATTGTTTTTAGTTTTTCACAAATATCTTTCTTAAAAGTCAATCCCTTTTAAAATATGAATAATTGTTGGATATAAGTAAAAATTGAAGGTCATTATGATATGTGTTGTTGTATGTACCTATTGCCTGGCGTTCTGTCTGAGCCTCAAGCCAATGCTGTTCATACTGAATGTTGAAAAGAGCTTGTTCTAACTTTACTATCTGTTCTAACACAGGAGTTAAATGCTCTGCAAAGATTAACATGTAAACAGTGACTGACCAATGTTCACAGTTGCAAAAATGCAGCAACATGGAGAAACTGTATCATATGAAATAAATTAGTTGATGTATATCTGACCATCTCTTGCATGCTGATCACCGAATTCAACGTGGTTAGAATGGACATCAAAATCAATTGTTTCATGATAGGGAGACTTGTTGGTGAAGCAGAAGCGATAGGGTCCAGAGCTTCTAGCCACAAAGTCGAATATTTCACTCGACATGTCATGATATTCTCGAAGTAGATCACCAGAAGGTTCCCTAACCTAATCATTCAAAACAAAATATTCACTCAATACTTCACTTCTCAAGAATTTTAATCCACATTTCTTCTAATCTATAACTTTATTCCTACATGGAAAGCAACTCCAACATCTTACAATCCAGGATACTTATTAAGAGAGTTAATAGTTTCTCTGCATTGTAGTGTAAAAGATTTTGTCAACTTTTACACTGCAAATTTTATATATATTAAAGGTATTTGTGACTCCATTTAGTTGAATTTTTTTATTAAATATTTACTAAAATTAAATATTATTTATTTTATTCAATTTTAATTTAATATAAAAATTAAATTAATATTTTACTGTTTAATTTGGATAATTATATAGTTTTTATTATTATAAAATTTTAAAATATTATTTAAAAACATTTTTTTAAAATTATTATATATTTTATAATAAAAAATTAATAAATATATATATATATATCTTGTAATTTTTATTTTTATAATTATTATTTTATTTATGATTTTAATTGAAAATAAATTATATAATTTATATTTAAAAATTATAATACAAATTTATTATCATAGTATATTATAAATATAATATAATTAAATAAAAAATAACTCATATATATTTATTAAGTGTTATTTAATTTTAAATATAATATATAATATTTTTTAAATTTTATTTTTTTATTTAAAATTTAAAATCTAAATTAAATAATAAGGTTTAAATAAAAATATATAAAAAAATTAAAATAAATTGATTTTTAATTTTTTTTGGATAAGTTGAATTTTAGTCTTGTTAAATTTAAATATATATATATATATATATATATATAATTAATTAATTAATTTTAGGATAGTTAAATTAAGACTAGAATTTTTTTTCTAATATAATATAGTTTTGATGTTCATTACTATCAAACTTGGTTTATAGAGTAATAACTATCTCCCACTATAATATACAATATTCACACATTATTCCTGACAAAGTGATGCTTGATTTTTCAACAACAGAGATAAACCAGTGGTTCATGCATGGTTTCAAATCATACATGATCCCATGTAGGAAGAGTTAGAATTTTTCAAGAATTTTTTCACAGAAAAGGGTGTGAAATATACCTCAAGGTCTACACCATCAGAAGTATATTGCCAAGCAGCATCAATCTTGATGACAACAAATGAAGCATGAACTCTATCCCCTTCATACTGAACATTATGAGAGAAACAGTCATGTCTGTCAATCACAAATCTGATCCCAACCACTGCATTCAGGCTGGAAAAGATTACCAATGCAGTGCCAAAATTTGATAGCCCTACCTTCATCTCTATCACTACCTTCATTCACACATTCAACAAGACTCATGTGAGTATGCTTAAAACTTTCATTTCTTTATCACTTCTCTAATCCCACCAATTATCTTTCCACCATTTTCCTTAAAACTTCTTACACTGCAGAAAAAATTGTCTTTTGATTTCCACAGTTTTCACATTCATCATACAGACTTACTTTTAGAACATGAATTCCAAATTAAACCAGCAATCAACATGATTAGAAACATATATACATTCAAGAATCAAATTTGAAGAATGTTACCTTTCTTATCAATATTTTGCTCCAAAACGAATGTGAAAATGAAAAGGGGTAGGATTACACAAGGGAAAATTACAGGAACGTAAGACATGGGTTTGTTTTGTAGAGCAGTTGTTGAAGTTTGAGGTCTACATTGTTGAATCATGTGATCCACTGGATTTTGAGACAACACGTGTTGAACCTATAATGTTGGAAATTAGTCTTCAAACAAAATTCATGGATACTTTTTATCCATTTGACAGAAGAAAGAAATAGGAGAGAGAAAATGATAGATATAGTTTGTGATATAACGTAATAAGAAAAAATAAATAGAAAGATAATGCATGTTAATAATAGTTTTCACATATTATTTAAGTCTTTCTATATGTCTTATACTTAATCATGAACATTGTTAAAATAATTACTTTTACTTGAGATTACAATAAGTTAAAACCAACTTAATTTTAAATTTAATTTTTAGTCTTGTAAATTCTAATTACTCTAGTTACATCCTTTCGTATATTCTTCCATTTATACCAAGTTTCTTTGTTATACGTGATTAAAGAATTTTATTATGTAATACAAATTATTACATTCATCATAATATCATAATATAATAATATTTTACAACTAAAATTAAAGTTGAAAAAGTAGAAATTGATACACACTATTTAATAATTTCTTTTTTTTTATAGATATTTGTTTTCAAGAGTGATGTTTCTGTCTAGGAACTACTTTTGTCTAGATTCACACTATAATAATGGATATAGAAAAATTAAAGATAAGGGAATCCAATACCTTTCTTTTTACAAGTTTGTTTATGATAGAATATGGTTTAGAAAATAAAATGTTTCTGCTGCATAAGTATATATATTTTGCTTAAACTTGGTTTTTGTAATTTTAGATTTAGTTACTTGATTCACATTATCGGAACATTTTATATCATGGATAAAGAACAATTGTTAGACTAACATTAAGCATTATTGATAGGAAGATTTATTGAATTTTGAGAAATAATTGATGAATCATTAATCATCAATAAAATTAAATGGATGAATTAGAACTCATCCATTTGCTGTTCTTTTTTTATATCTTTACATTGGATAGATTTATTTGAGGATGGTGGATGATGGATAAATAGATTATTTTATTACAATTTTGAAGCTCAATCTTTATGTTGCCTTCAGTGCTGAATGTTAAACATCAATCACTGTTGACAGATACAAATATAAACGTTTAGGTGAAATTGTTCAGCATAAGACTATTGGTAAATTGTGATGATTAGCATACACATTTTCTGAATTACTTCACTAGAACAGTAAACTTTGTTAAATCAAGAACATATAAACTAAAGGGAAATAACGAGTACACATGCACTTAGAGCCAATGTTGTGGATTTAACTGCAACAGATATTGGTAATCTTCCCTTGTCCTTTCTAAGGAAGAGTCCTTCATACACAGGTACATTGATGAGAACCAGAACCCCACTTAGTAGAACTTGTAATGCCATTGTTTCAAAAATTCTTAGACCCCCTTCATTGATGAGCACTTGCTTTAGGAACATGCCAACAAGGCAAAACAAATTGAGCAATGCAAGTGTTGCTAGTAAAGTGAGCATTGGGGATGAGTTGCCAAACTCCATGACTTATTTCTCATATCGTTGGGAAACATTTTCTTCTGCTACCTTTGCAGATACTACAAAGGTTGATTCTGAAAAGCCTAAAATCTTCAAGATGGTATCAATGGAAGCAAAGAAGTAAGAGCAGGTTCTCTTGTATAGCCATAACCGTACGTCATTCCACCAACCCTTGACTGTGCCTCCTGACCACAAAAACTCCATGAGGCAGTAAGAGGAATCGCCAAGCATGACATATACAAAAGGTATGAACCATGGACTTGACATCTGATGAATGCAACAAGGTAAAAGTTAGAAGTTCAGAAGTCTATACCAAAACCAAAATCAGAATTAAAGTTTAGAAAATAAAACCATAAGTAAACTTTTATTATATAGATGATACTGACCATCTTATGCAATTTCGCCACTGTAGTGAATTGAAACTTAACTAAGAATAATGACATGAAAGATGAGACATCAAAGAAAGACCACAAGCTTTGAAGACATTAAAATTTTGATACCATGTCAAAGACTAAAAACACAATCATTCACATGATTTTATCTAATAGCTTAAAAGAGAGATTCAGTCCTTCACAACTAGTGCTACCAAGAAGGTCTTACATTCATACCTGTGGAAACAGGGGAATGCCTTTGAGGAGATAGAGTGAAGGGATGATGCAGTAATATAGAGTTGGCCAAGCAAGAAGCACCCATAGGTTATGGTAACAATATGCCATTTGGAGGCCTAGACTGATGAATCCATAAGCATGCCATGCAGGACTATACTTAGAAAGCAAAATTTGAAAGCCTCCTTCACACCATCTTTTATGTTGAACTAGTACTTGTGGCAAGGTGGTTGGAGCTACACCTAAGAAAGCACTCCTTTGAGGATTATAGTATGCTGATCTCCATCCTCTGCATTTAATAGACAATCCTGTCATAAGATCCTCTATTGAGCTACAATACTGCAATCCCATCTGCAATCAAATATTTATATAGTTTCAATTGATTAGTCATTACACTTTCATTGATAACTTTTATTATTGTGAAAAAAACTATAAATCTAACATGGAAGATTAAAATCAAAAGTTAGTACTGATTGCATGACCACTTAAACAATGAGAAATAGTGTGACCTCTTTTCCCCATAAAGTGTTTTTCTCATAGGTACAACTAGCAAGAGCCTTTGATTTTTCTTTCAGTTCATGCAAGCTTTCTTCTTTCATATGATCAATATTCTTGTATTCATTCCAATCTTTCTTGTATTGGTCATCGAACTTTCTTCCACACAATATCTCTCTTCTGTGAAAGCAGCCAGTTCCAATATACATTGGCCCACCAAGTGAATCCGCACCATGGAGTTCCACCTTTGCATGTTCAAAATTCAAACCATCACAAACTTTAATTTAGTTAATCTATATAGAAGAGTGTCTGTTGTGACAGAAAACAATGCATAGCAATCATGACCAACTTTGGTTTGATAAGCAAACTTCATCAACTAATTTACCTCATAAACTACTCGTAAAGCACAACCATATAGATCATTCTTTGTGATGTTCTCAAAACACTGTGGAGTCTGCACAAAGGCAATTTCATGGCCTTTATCTTCATCCATGAAGAAGCAGAGTGCATCCCTTAGTGATTGAGAATTGTTTGAGTACATGTCACAATCTACATTAAGGATAATTTCCCCGTTGCTAATCATTGATGACACTCTTATCTGCATTTAGGACCAAGAATACATAATGCAACCAATGATTAATTTCACAGCAACATGCACAAACCTTATCATAAATGTTAATGCATGGAAGGTATATACAGCACCAATGAATTCATGGCTCCAGCTTTGAAGTTATGTGGAACTTGAGGTCTCTTCTCGCGAGCCAAATATACCAATATGGGCATAACATTCCCATCTACATCTTTGGCACTTGAGTCCTTTCCATGAAGTAATATCTATAAACAAAATCATACATATTAGGCATAAGTATAGCAGTAAAAGAAAACAGATTAATAGTTATACATTATCATGGTAAAAACATAAACAGTCAACTAATTGATGTTTTATGTTGTTGAAAATCTAATTGATTGATTAAATTGTTTGATAATTGATTAATTTGTTTATTTTGGATTGGTAAAAGTCATCAATGCTCATTTAATCGATTAATATAAGTTAATAATAAAGTAAATGATAATTTAATCTATTAGAGACAAAATAGTCAATTACATGAATTACTATAAACTTTTGATATGTACATTCAAATGATTATCTTAGAAAATCATTAATTATAGAACAAATAAAAGTTTGATGATAAAGATATAAAGGGAAAGAGAATGATTTTAGAAAGTGTCATACTTGAAGAATTGTGTCATGATCTGACCGAGAAGAATATGAATCCCACTGAGAAAATCCTTCATGCTTTGAACGTATTTCTTCAGGTACTCTTCCCATCTTCCCTGCATTTTCTATTCGATTTTCCATATCTTGGTACAATTTCTGCATCAAACATTTTTGTTAATTACATACACATTAATAATTGTAATTTTTTTGCATATTGATGTTATAATCATTTTCTCAAAAATCACTCATATATAATTTTTACTAACTATTAATATTTTTTTATCAAAACGTATTGCTCACTGTTATGATATGAAAATGAAATGTTAGTATTCTTGCTCATAATAAACTACATGAATATAAGATACTGTTTACTTTAGTTATTAATTAATATCAAATTAGGTTTTTACTTTTTTTTTTTATTCTATCATCATCGAAACAAATTTATAACTAATATTTAAAATTAGTAAAAACTATAATTTTTTTTCATAAACTTAAATTTAAGATAGTATTTAAAAAAAAAAAGTTTCATAATACCAAAATATAATTACTCATATAAATTTATCAAAGTTGGCCCAGTGATGATACAGAAACATGATATTCAAATTGGTTTTGATTGTGACTATTATGAAAAGTAAAGTTGAAGAAAGAGAAAAGAGGAAATAAAAAAAGTAGATAATAAGTGACCTTGATGAGAACCAATTCTTTGGCATGAGCATTTGAGTGAGAGGATGAGGCAACAGTTTTGAAATAAGCAGGAGGTGAGGTGGGGTCAACCTTGAATCTTCTGCAGAATGGAAGCCATTGTTTGGCAAAGGAAGAAGCCTCTAAGAGAGCATAGAAGGTGATTTCTGATGCAGCATCATCTGAAAGATACACATGAGTTTCTCTGGTGGATAATCATAAGCCATAACTGATAGCACTGTGTTAATCACCATCACTGCTGGCTCAATTGCTGGATCTGCTGTGCACACATAGATGTCTACTTTTGGTAACACCTTCTCATATCTGTTTCAATAAACTCTCTTCATTTTTTTCTGCTTTATACTTGTCTATGAAACTTCACAGTACTGAGAGAAGAAAGCATGAAACTAAAATATAAATACTTGTTTTAGTTCTTCACTTTCCTATAACTAATGGGTTGAATTCAATAGATTTGGATTGTATTTTATTTTCAACAATTGTATATAAACATTGAGAAATTTGTTTGCCCTTATTTTTTTTAATTAAATAACAAGGGTTAAAGAAAATGAAGACATTGAATTCAAATTATAAAGCAGGGAACAAAAGGATAACAATAAGGATGTTCTTATACTTTTCTCAAACTCAAATGATGTAACCCCGTAAATTCTACCTAGATCTGCTACTTTAAACATCCCTTTATTCATGATCAATTACAAAACTTGTTCTGTTTTTCAATTTGATTTAACTAGAATCCATGGTAGATCAAGTTCACCTAATTGTTTGGATCCTTTTTATTAGTTATAGTTAACCTAAGTGTAGATGAAGAGAATGAATGAAACAGGAATGATATGATGAGTGTGTGGTACCTTTGAGATAGTCTATCTCTGAAAGGTTCCCTGAAGAGAAGGTTCCATCTGAGGGGGTGTCTAAGGAGCCAATAAAGACCAAACCACAGTTCAACACAAAACATGCCAATCCAACCCCATTTGCCATGTTCACTTTGTGAGGGTATGTGAGTCACTCTGAAAACCCAGATGAAGCAAATCCCCACAAACAATGACAAAGAAAAGAGTATGTAAAAGACCCTTCCTTTTCCTCTCTTTATCTCAAACAATGGACAATACTCCTCCTCTGCCATATCTTCTGTTTCTTTCTACTCTCTTCTCTATCAATTCCTGTAGTATTTATACAAAAATACACATCACTTTGTTATGGTGAAGAGATATTGTAGAGTTCGAAGCTTATATGATTCATGTGTGGCCTTGAGTGTGGTTGATATTGATAAACTATGTATTTATCAAAGGCCACTTGAAGGATTCACAATTCTGAACTTATGAAAAGAAGAGTAGGGAATGGAACACCAATTACTTTAAGTGATGTGTATTTATTGTTATGTTAACTATACGATATATAAATTGAATCATTCAATTTTAAACTGCAAGTTGTCAGTATATATTATTAGTCTAATAATAATAATAATGCAGGTAAATTAATCTAAACTCCAAGTTGATATTATATTATTAGTCTAACAACCATGTAAATTAATCTAAAACTTCAAGTTGGTAATATATTACTAGTCTAAGGATAATGCATGTAAATTAATCTAAAACTCCAATTTAGAGTATTTCTAATAGAAGCATCTTCTAGATATTTTAAATTAAGGAAATTATTTTTTTAAGAAATCTTTTATCATAGACAATCTATGTGATACACTTGGTTTCATCAAATTAAGATTTATTTTTTATATAAGAAATTATTTCTCAAAAATAAAAAACACAAATATTACAAAATATATTTCCTAAAATTAGTTGTTTAAAGTTTCTTATTATTAAAGTAAAATTGACATTAATTAATTAATTATAACACAATAAAAATATCATAAATTACTTCAATTAAAAATGTTCTGAAAATATATTTTTAGTCTAATAATAATAATGTAAATTATATAATTATTATAACAATAACTATGAAGGTAAATTGAATCATTCAACTAATCTAAACTCCATTTTATTAAGTGAATCACCTTCGATCAAAATTATATCCTTTCTTAGAAAATTTAGATGTGAGATGATTATGACATCTCAGCTAAGATTATGACATCTCAGCTAAGTTTGTATCTTTCGACTGCATCCCTTTGGACTGCATCCTTCAACAAATTATTTGAATAATGAATTACTTCTACCTCGTACTGACACTCATTTTTTAAATCAAATATTCACTTTTCAAGTGGAAACACATGTCCCATGCGTCTCAATTTATTAATCCATCATTAAAAATCTCATTGTTTGAAATGTATAATCATTATTTATGTCTACTTTGTATTTCTCAATCTACTAAATATCAATTACTGTTGACAAATACAAATAAAAAACAGTAAGATGAAACTGTTCAGCACTTGAATAAAAAGCATAAGACTATTGGTGAATTGTGATGATTAGCATACACATTTTCTAAATTACTTCACTAAAACAGTAAACTTTGTAAAAATCAAGAACATTTAAACTAAACCAGAAAATATTAAACATCTTAACTTAGAGAAATAAAGAGGACACATGCACTTAGAGCCAATGTTGTGGATTTCACTGCAACAGATACTGGTAATCTTCCGCTGTCTTTTCTTAAAAAGAGTCCCTCATACACAGGTACATTGATGAGGACCAAAACCCCACTTAGTAGAACTTGCAATGCCATTGTTTCAAATATTCTGAGACCCCCTTCATTGATGAACACTTGCTTTAGGAGCATGCCAACAAGGCAAAACAAATTGAGCAATGCAAGTGTTGCTAGTAAAGTGAGCATTGGGGATGAGTTTCCAAACTCCATGATTTCTTTCTCGTATCGTTGGGAAACTTTTTCTTCTGCTACCTTTGCAGATACTACAAAGTTTGATTCAGAAAAGCCGAAAAACTTCAAGATTGTATCAACAAAAGCAAAGAGGTAGGAGCTTGTTCTCTTGTATAGCCATAACCGTAGGTCATTCCACCAACCCTTGACTGTGCCTCCTGACCACAAAAACTCCATGAGGCAGTAAGAGGAATCGCCAAGCGTGACATATACAAAAGGTATGAACCAGGGACTTGACATCTGATCAATGCAACAAGGTAAATGTTAGATGTTCAGAAGTAGATACCAAACAATTGAAGCCAATCACATGTTTCATTTACTGTCTCCTTTCCTATTCCTCCAACTTAAAGCACATAAGTAACTTAGGTACAGATCCTTAGGTGATTTTGGTGTTGTTTTGTATTAGGCTCAGTATGTTGATCTTAATGCAAACATTGATCATCAAAGTGAAACTCTAATTATGATTAAAAAACACTACCAAAATTACTTGAGAAACTAAATATAAGTTTTGTCTAATAAAAACCAGTTTAACAAAAACTTTTCAAGTAGAGGAAGAGTCTTAATTTTTTTTTTTTATGCAATCTGTTACTTTTTAGTTGGAGAGAACTGGAAATAAGTAATATAAATAAAAAATAGCCCCCAAGTGGTAAAAAACAAACTGTTAGGCAATTGAATTATTTATCTTTCAGTTATGTCACTTGTATTAAACTCCTGTGTGCTTGAAGAACAAAAATTAACTTAACTTTGTAGTGATGAAATTTAACTTTTTTGTTGTATAATGACAACACTAAGCATCTTATGCAATTTCCCCAATCCTACCACTAGACTGACTCTATTATATTGAAACTCAATTAAGAATAATGACATAAAAGATCAAACATCAAAGATTGGAAGACCTTAGAAGCATTGAAGTCATTAAAATTTTGATACCATGTCGAAGACTAAAAACACTTCTAATAGCTTAAAAGAGAGATTCAGTCTTTGACAACTATATTTGTGCCGCCAAGAAGGTCTCACATTCATACCTGTGGAAACAAGGGAATGCCTTTGAGGAGATAGAGTGAAGGGATGATGCAGTAATATAGAGTTGGCCAAGAATGAAGCACCCAAAGGTTATAGTAACAATATGCCATTTGGAGTCCTGGGCTGATGAATCCATAAGCATACCATGCAGGACTATACTTAGAAAGCAAAATTTGAAAGCCTCCTTCAGACCATCTCTTATGTTGAACTAGTGTTTCTGGCAAGGTGGTTGGAGCTACACCTAAGAAAGCACTCCTTTGAGGATTATAGTACGCTGTTTTCCATCCTCTGCATTTAATCCACAATCCTGTCATCACATCCTCTACTGAGCAACCATATTGCAGTCCCATCTGAAATCAAATACTTATATAGCTTCAATTAGCAATTAAACTTTTATTGATAACTTTTTATTATTGTGAAAAACTATAAATCTAAGTCATATAATCATACATGGAATATTAAAATTAAAAGTTAGTACTGATTGCATGACCACTTAAACAAATTACATGCATTTATCTTTCAATCTTGATCATTTAAATATGATCCAATAATTATCACAATAACAAGAGCTTGAGAGAGGGACAATGAGAAAGAATGTGACCTCTTTTCCCCACAAAGTGTTTTTCTCATAGGTACAACTAGCAAGAGCCTTTGATTTTTCTTCCAGTTCATGCAAGCTTGCTTCTTTCATATGATCAATACTCTTGTACTCATTCCAATCTTTCGTGTATTGGTCACTGAACTTTCTTCCACACAATATCTCTCTTCTGTGAAAGCAGCCAGTTCCAATATACATAGGCCCTCCAAGTGCATCCAAACCATGGAATTCCACCTTCAGATGTTCAAAATTCAAACTATCAGAAACTTCAACAAAGGTAACGTATCTAGCAGAGAGCCTTTTGTGAAAGAAAACAATGCAAATCTTGAACAAGTTTGTGTTTGATAAACAAAAATCATTAACAAATTTACCTGATAAATTACTCGTAGAGCACCACTATATAGATCATTCTTCGTGATATTCTCAAAACACTGCGGAGTCTGCACAAAGGCAATTTCATGGCCTTTATTTTCATCCATGAAGAAGCATAGTGCATCCCTTAGAGATTGAGAATTGTTTGAGTACATGTCACAATCTACATTAAGGATAATTTCCCCGTTGCTAATCATTGATGACACTCGTATCTGCATTTAGGACCAAGAATACATAATGCAACCAATGATTAATTTCACAGCAACATGCACAAACCTTATCACAAATGTAAATGCATGGAAGGTATATACAGTACCAATGAATTCATGGCTCCAGCTTTGAAGTTATGTGCAACTTGAGGTCTCTTCTCGCGAGCCAAATATACCAATATGGGCATAACATTCCCATCTACATCTTTGGCACTCGAGTCCTTTCCATCAAGTAATATCTATGAAGAAAATAATACGTATCAGAAATAAGTATAATAGTAAAAGAAAAGAGATTAATAGTTTGAAGTTGGAAGGTTCATTTATGAATTGAGTAAATGTTAAAAATATATTTTAAATATTGTAAAAAAATATTATATGTGTAACCATTCTAATAATTGTAAATCTAAAATCCTTAGGAGAAAGTATCAGACCTGAAGAATAGTGTCATGATCTCGTCGAGAAGAATATGAATCCCACTGAGAAAAACCTTTATGCTTTGAGCGTATTTCTTCAGGTACTCTACCCATCTTCCCTATGTTTTCTATTCTACTTTCCATATCTTGGTACAATTTCTGCATCAAACATTTTTGTTAATTCCATACATTAAAGATTGTACTTTTTTCATATATCAAGGACATACAAACAATTTGCAATCATTAATTAAACCAAAAACCGATAAAGTGCCACAATTCAATCTTACATGCATAGATTTGTACAAATTACTATAAGTTTCACTTTTAGAATGGTTTATATTTCATGTTACCTTTTCTTGTGTGAATTTTCTAAAATATTTGTAAGAAATAAATTTCTTAAAAATTTTCATATAAATTTTATAAGATCCACAATAAATTAAAAAAAAAAAAAAAAAAAAAAACTTCCAAAATATAATTTGTTTTAATAATGTTTGTTTGCTTTATTTGGTTTGAAGCATTGCTCTATATTTATTCATCTATGAAAAGTTCTTGTCATTCTTTTATAAAAGAAATTATTTTTTTTTTACAAAACTTTCCTATATATATTAAGAACTAACTGTTAATTTTTTTTATTCTGACATTGTATTCAGCGAAAATTAAACTCTAAATAAATATAATATAAAGTAACAGAGCTATAATTTATATAAGTAATAAATAGATCTCATAATGTATCATTAAATTTCTTTTGATATATTATTATTACTTTTATACACTGTTTAAAAAAATATTAAATATTCATTTAAAACGTCACATATTATTAAGAAAAAATTGTTATAAACATAACAAAAAAAATAAAATAGATATCAATGCAATTAACCAAAACTTATTATTCACTTTTATGATGTTAAATGTTCATCTGCTTGCTCATAAAGGGTTCATGAAGACAACATCTTTGTCCCTTAAAAATATATTTAATTTACCTTTATATAGAATTAGGAATTAATTGTGGATTTCATGTAGTTGCCATATTTTATTTTGTATTTTTTTTTTCTTCTTTTATATGATACTATGAGGTGTTGTATATAAATGATATTGTATATATGATGGAGACTAAAAATATTTTTTATGTTATGTCCGTGTTATAGAGTATTTATCGAATTTGTTGATGATTAATCTCTACTAGGATTGATCATTTTTAGTAAAAATTATCTTTCCAATTATATAGAAACATGATATTTAAATTGGTTTTGATTGTGACAATTATCAAAAGAAAAGTTGAAGAAAGATAAAAGAGGAAACAAGAAAGTAGATAATAAGTGACCTTGATGAGAACCAATTCTTTGGCATGAGCGTTTGAGTGAGAGGATGAGGCAACAGTTTTGAAATAAGCAGCAGGTGAGGTGGGGTCAACCTTGAATTTTCTGCAGAATGGAAGCCAGTGTTTGGCAAAGGAAGAAGCCTCTAAGAGAGCATAGAAGGTGATATCTGATGCAGCATCATCTGAAAGATATACACTGAGTTTCTCTGGTGGATAGTCATAAGCCATAACTGATAGCACTGTGTTAATCACCATCACTGCTGGCTCAATTACTGGATCTGCTGTGCACACATAGATGTCCACTTTTGGTAACACCTTCTCATATCTGTTTCAATAAACTCTCTTCATTTTTTTCTGCTTTATCCACAAATAACTTTATACAAAATTATCACCAAATCTATCCATCTTCAACATTTCATAAAGTTTACAAATAAGGTAATAATATAACCCCAATTCAAATATAAATTACTCATAATTTTTATTAAATTAATTAAGTTTTTATATCTCTATAATTAGTCTATAAAAAATAAATATATATTTTTTTTATGTACTTAGTATCTAATATTTTATAAATATGTTAATTTAGTTCATTCAATTATTATGTCACTTTTGATTTAACAGTATTTATATGTTAATTTTGATCATCTCATATTAATATAATTACAAACATTTTATTAGATGATTAAATATCAACATAGTTTATTTAAGAGTTATTAAATCATTTTAAAGAAACAATTACTATATTAAATTTGGTACCTGAAAACTTATTTAACTCTTCTTATTGTAATACTATACATGTTTTAATATCTATTTATTTTTTCATTTATTCATGAATTCCTAAATTTTAGGTTATAGTTGTTAATAAAAGTTTGGACCAACTCCAGTGGATCTAGTTCATCTTCATCAACATTGTTAATAGGTGTTATATATGACTTGTTTTACGTTCAATCCTAAAATCATTAGTCCAACTCAGTTCATCTTAAATTAATATATATATATATATATATATATATAGATAGATTAATTATTTTTTATATTTTTTTCTTCATGATCAGAAAATCATAATATATAAAAATTATGATTCCATAATAAAAAAAGTTAAATGCCATATAATATACCTAATGAATTAAAAAATTATGCAGTGTAAATTATGCAGTGTAAATTATGCAGTGTGAATTATGCAGTGTGAACAGATAATGTAGGGTGGGATGAGAGGAGAGTTTGAAATGCTATTTTTGAATAAGTAAAGTAAGTTACATCATGCTTCTGAGTTCAGTTGTATAAACTAGATGCATCTTGATAGTTATAGCTTGTAAAAAAAAACAAAGTGTAGATGAAGTAAATGAATGAAACAAGAATGATATGATGAGTTTGTGGTACCTTTGAGATAGTCTATCTCTGAAAGGTTCCCTGAAGAGAGGGTTCCATCTGAAAGGGTGTCTGAGGAGCCAATAAAGACCAAACCATAGTTCAACACAGAACATGCCAATCCAACCCCATTTGCCATGTTCACTTTGTGAGGGTATGTGAGTCACTCTGAAAACCCAGATGAAGCAAATCCCCACAAACAATGACAAAGAAAAGAGTATGTAAAAGACCCTTCCTTTTCCTCTCTTTGTCTCAAACAATGGACAATACTCACCCTTCTCTCCCATTTCTTCTATTTCTTTCTACTCTCTTCTCTATCCATTCTTCTGCTATTTATAAAAAAATAGACATCACACTTTGTTATGGTGAAGAGATATTGTAGAGTTCGAAGCTTATACGATTCATGTGTGGTCATGAGTGTGGTTGATAGTGATCTGTACATTAATCAAATACCACATGAAGAACCACACACCAGCACAATTCTACTTACACTTACTTGAAAAGTACTATTCAGTAGTAAGAGAAAAGTCACAATTTCTGGAAATTTTCTTTTTATATAATGAACCTATAAAAAGAAAAAACGGCCACCGACAATGATGTATTAATTGAAATTTTTTTAATTTTAAATTTTTACAAAAATTTATATTTAATTACATTCTTAACTCTTAAAATTGTAAATAATAATACAATTTTTTCGTCAAAATTGAAAAGAAAAAAACTCAAACTTTAAAATATACTTTTAATCCTTGAATCAGACGCTATTAATTGATGAAAACGATTATGACGTTGAGAAGCAAACACGTATAAACATTATTATTTTTCTTCATTCAGTAAATGTCTCTCTAGATATTAAAAAAAATAATTGAAATATTAAAATAACTTTTTTAATTTAAAAAAAAAACTATTTACTCCAAAAATCTAATGAAAGGCTAAAGCCACTAAGAATTTACAAAATTTATAAATGGCATTTCTGATTATTACGATTTTGGTATTTAAAAGTTAAGACATTCCTTAATAGTAATTAATAAGTTAAAACATTTCTTTGTTAACTGGAATTGTAATATATAATAATATTTATTAGAATAAAATGGAATAATTTAGTACGTATTTGTGAATGAAAAATATTGAGTAAGAAAAATGTCAAGAAAAATTTATGTGTAAAATATAATTTATATATTTATTAGTTAACTTATCTTTATATTAATTAATATATATATATATATATATATATATATTCAACTTGACAGACATAACTGCTATATATTTATTAGATTTGACATAGATGGAGGAGTGATTGAGAAATAGTTGTAAAAAATATTTTATTGAAATATGTTTAGATTTTCTTTTTCCGATTTATAAGTCATTTTAACATTTACGTAAACTCAAATTAATTATCTATTATAATAATAATAATTTGTTTAATCCACAATCATATATATTAATAAAAATTAATATTAAAAATAATAAAAATAATTATAAAATATAATTAAATAAAAATATATAAAAAGTTAAATAATTAATTACATAATTATTTTTTTTCTATATTTTCAAAAAATTCCACAACACCTCAATTCACAACCCCTTAACCTTCTTTACGTTTAATTATTAATCTAATAACATTGAATCATTCCATGAATTATGAATTATTAGTGTGTGAATTGTCAAATCTAGCAATCCAAATCGTACGGTACTAAACCTCATTTAATTGAGTGGATAAACTTTCAGATATAGCAATCAAATCATATTCTACCACTTTCTCCTTTTTATTATTTTAATATTTAGAATCGACATGTTTTAGTTGAAAATCGATCCAAATAATTTCAACCATAAGAACTTCCATGTACAAGGCAAAGTGGAACTCTTGCTACTCCAAATTTCAATTATCAATGGTTTATAAATTTATTTAATTGAAACGAAGATGTTTATCACGAAACATAGTGAAATAAGTTTACACTAAGCTTAAAAAACTTAAAACGATAACTATCAATTATTTATAAAATAATATATATATATATATATATATATATATAAATACTTTTCGATTTTACTGATATTTCTATTAAAAGTTTTATTAAAATATTTTTAGGAAGAAAAAAAATGATTTAGATAAGTTATTTGGCAGAAGGGTCTTGTCTTTGTCTTTTTCCGTTTACGTGTGCGAACATTGCACTTTTGCAATCACTTTCCGTTGTCTCTTTCTTTGAAAAAATAGTAATAACATTAATGATTATATGACATGTGAGGAAGTGCTAGATGCGAATAAATAAATAAATAATAATAATAATAATAATTAGAAAATAAACTATTTTAATGTGGATAAAAATGCAATCTAATATATTTATATTGTTATATTATATGGATTTGAGTTTCAGAAACTAAACAGACATTTCATCTTATTAAGTAAGAATTTCTTACGTCTAACAAAACTTTGGAATGTTGGAAAAGCCAATTGCATGTGTAAATAATCACACTGTAGTGTGTTCATGCAAAGCTAAAGGAGATGCATAGACATAGAGCCAATAATGTTGATTTGATGGCAACAGAATTGGGCAATCTTCCACTATCCTTCCTTAAGAAAAGTCCTTGGTATATAGGCAAATTGATGAGAACCAAAAATCCAGACAATAGAACTTGCAACACCATTGTCTCACCAATTCCAACCTTCAACACACTAAGAAAACAGAACAAATTCAGCATTGCAAGAGTTGCTAATACAGTGAGCATTGGAGTTGAGGTTCCAAACTCCATTATTTCCTTCTCGTAGCGTTTGGAAGCATCTTCTGCAGTAACTTTACTTGTGATTATAAAGGTTAAATCTGAGAAACCAAAAAGCTTCAAGATGGTGTCAATGCAGGCAAATAGGTAAGAGCTTGTTCTCTTGTATAGCCATATCCGTAGGTCATTCCACCAACCTTGAAATGTGCCCCCAGAGAAGAAAAACTCCAACAAACTATAAGAGGTTTCCCCAACAATGATATATGCAAAAGGTATGAACCATGGACTTGACATCTGATAAATCCACCAATAATTAGTTAAACACATGCATGCTCAATTATAACTATGTATTTGTTTAGAATAAATGAGATGCATAATCACAAATGACATGTTTTTCTTCTTGGTTCTGCATTTTATATTCCCCAAAAGTGAAATCTCATTACAAATCCACAACATATTGATATCCCAAAGTGTGAAAAAAGTAAATGAAATGAATTTATGTAACAAAGATTATTGTTTTGTTGTTACCTTTGGAAATAAGGCAATGCCTTTGAGGAGGTACAATGAAGGGATGATAGAATAATATAGTATTGCAAAAGAGCTAGGTGCCCATAAGCAATAAACACTATATCCCATTTGGAGTGCCAAACTGATCCTTCCAAAACCATACCCTGCAGGGGAATATTTAGAAAGCAAAATTTGCAAGTCCCCTTCAGACCATCTCTTGTGTTGAACAAGTGTCTGAGGCAAGGTAGTTGGAGCTAAACCTAAGAAAGCCTTCCTTGGTGGATTATAGTACACTGATTTCCATCCTTGGCACTGAATAGACAAACCTGTTATCACATCCTCCACTGGACACCCATATCTTAAACCCATCTGCAATTGAAGAAACAACATTATATAACTTCAGTGTTTATTAAGTTTCTCCAAATATGTTTTAACCTTAACATCTCTTATGTAACATTATATGAAGTGTATATGTTTGTGAGTGAGAGAAAGGGAGAGGAACCTCTTTTCCCCATAGTGTGTTTTCCTCATAGGTACAACTTGCAAGAGCCTTTGATTTTTCTTCTAGTTCCTTCAGGCTTACTTCTTTAAACTGATAATCTTCACTAATATCCCAGTCATTCCTACATTGATTACTGAATTTCATCCCACAAAGAGACTCTCTCTTGTGGAAGCAGCCACTTCCTATATACAAAGGACCACCACAACCGTCTGCACCAGGGAACTCCACCTATTTTTGCACACAAGATTAATTGTACATACCAAGGGTGCATAACTATTTAATCATCATCAATAATAGCATGATCATATTATATGAAGTGAAGTAGCAGTATCTCAAAATCTTAGTATCTTAAAATTAAGCTCTGCAGTTTATGATATACATGTATCTTTGAAACAGAATTGAATACAAATAAGAAAAATAAGAAGTGTGAGTTGCTTAACTTATCATTAGAAAAAATTTATGTGAGATGTGTAAACATATGACAGAATAAAGGTCACTTAAACTGCTGTAATAAAGATAGATTTCCAAAATGAATATCTTAAGTTTCCAGTAATAAATTTTTTTAACTAAATCTTCTAAATTCACAAATTACTCACCTCCGATATTGATATCAGACTACTCCCATATAAATCATTCTTAGTGACATTCTCAAAATTCTGAGGGAACTGCACATAAGCAATATTGTGGCCTTTCTCTTCATCCATGAAAAAGCATAAAGCATCTCTCACAGACTGTGAATTGTTTGAGTACATGTCACAGTCTACGTTTAGAATGATTTTCCCGTTACTAATATTCGAAGACACCCTTAACTGCATGCATTCAAACAGAAGAATTATATAATTTACTTAAGTATAAAGAGGAAAGATTGATCAAAATATATAAACTAGCATTATGAAGGAATTGCATATATTTACCAAGGAATTCATAGCTCCAGCTTTGAAGTTGTGGAAATATTGGGGTCTCTTCTCGCGAGCCAAATACACTAGAGCTGGTAAAACGAATCCATCTACATCTTTTGAATTCTTAGGGTCCTTTTTATGAAGTAGTATCTAGAAAGAAAAACAAAACATGAGCAATAGAGTGTCTGTGATGATCACAAATGTCAAAAGCTAATGCACTTAATTAATTCAATTGATCATGTTTAAGAAATAAATTGATCTTAATTAGATAACACAATTTACTTGAAGAATTGTCTCATGGTCACGTCGAGAAGAATATGAATCCCATTGAGAAAATCCCTTATGCTTTAGACTTGCTTCTTTGGGTACTTCACCTAACTTGGTTGCAGCTTCAACGCGTCTTTCCATTTCATCGTACAATTTCTACATCATGAAATTTAGAGAACTATAATAATACAAGAAGAACAAAAATTATATCTTATTAATACAGCAATCATGTTTAAACCTTCAAATCAACTTTTTTTTTTATGAGATCAACCTATAAACTCTTAAAATAAATTGTGAATCACACTCAGAAATTCATAATCAGTAAGGACTAGGACTGTGGCCTCTTGAAATGGATCAATGGTGATGCTAAATTTTCACCTCTCATGCATGCTAAGATTTTATATAACCATCATATGAAAATATTGGGATATTTCCTTCCTCAAAAATTTTAAATAGGTGAGATCATATCAAAATTCATGTATACTTTTTCTGAATAAAACTGTGTATATTGAATAAGGGAGAAATAAATACAAAATTTTTGCAATGTATGATCATGTAAAGTTAAATAAGATCAAACACATAATCAATTGATTAGTGGTCACATCAAGGATGTCCAATTCAATTTGGTTCAGCAGTTTGCATGACTTGTGACTTACTATAAACACTTCATATCTGTATTAAACTGCTATGAATTAAAATTTGAAATGGAATAATTGACTAATTTTGTACCTTGATAGCTGTTAGCTCTTTGACTTGATCAGAGTCACTAGAGTAACCAGATGAGACTATGCTCTTAAAGTATGCAGCTGGTGACCTTGGCTCCACTTTGAACCTTTTGCTAAATGGAACCCAATGTTTAGCAAAATTTGATGCCTCTAGCAGTGCATAGAACGTGATTTGAGATCCAGCATCATCAGAAAGATACACATTCAACTTCTCAGTTGGATAGTCATAAGCCATAACAGATAGCACTGTATTAATCACCATCATTGGTGGCTCAATATCAGGGTCTGCAGTGCATACAAAGATGTCCACTCCTGGTAACCTTTTCTCATATCTGTTCCAAAACACACAAATTTTCATATCAATGTAAAACTTTGCCATACCTATTACCCAGATAGATGTTAGTATATTACAATGCAAGAAAGCTAAATAAGGAAATGAGAGTAATAAAGCATACCAGTAATATATGGTTTAAATGAAGTATATATGTGCAGAAAAAAATGCTACCAACATACTCATTGTCTTTTCATTTTTGAACAACATATAACTCTAAGAATTGATGAGCCTTTAACCAATCCTTAAGGACTAATTCATCCATCTGCTAACTTATCAAAAGCTTTGTTAGTTCATGCTTAACTCATAACTTCTGATCATCATAAGATAAAATCTGATCATGTTACTAATGATGAATGGATCTAGATTGTTTAATTAGTGTGATCAACATAGAATCTCAACCAGAAACATACTATGAAAATAAAAAGTAGTGGAAGATAAATTAAATATAAGTAGGTGGCACCTTTGAGTGAGTCTGTTCTTGAAGGGTTGTCTGAACACAAGGTTCCATCTGAAGGCCTGAGTGAGGACCCAGTAAAAGCCAAACCACAATTCAGCAGCAAGCATACCAAGCCATGCCCATTTGCCATTTTCATCACCTTTTGCATCTATTATATGGCTAAACCTGTAAATCCATATGAAGCATATGGATACAAATAATGAAACTGCAAAGGACCTATAGATGAGTCTTCCTCTGCCCCTTTTTGTCTCAAACAGTGGAGTGTGCTCAATGCTTTCCATAACTGTTAATTCTGTATGTCTTGTTCTATTGTTTGTTTTTTCTGCTATTAATTGCATTGCACATTGGCACTGCATTGATATTTCACAACGATTCTAAGGAATTGACATTTCAACTTTTAAGAGTTCATACATTATTGACTTTTCTTTTTGTTCGGTGTGCCTTACTTTTTCAAGGAATGCAGAATTTGGTGGCTGCTGCTCATACAAAGCATAGAATGAAAGAAAAAGATAAAAGCAGTTATAACTATTTGTATTTTTTTTTCTACTAACACAAGTCACACAACATTTCATCCCTTTCTTTTATTTTTTAGCTTTCTCATTTCAAATATCAACAAAAGTTAATTCATTTTTGATAAATAAAAAAGGCATAATCTTTTATAAGAATGTACATCGGTAAAAAGTAATCAAAATATTATTATATATTTATAAATAATCTTTTAATTTTGATATATTTTACAGCGTTAACTAAATAAAAATTAACTCAATTTAAATTTATTAAAATATGCGAAAAATAAAATATTATATTATATCATATTAGGTATTAACACTAGCCACGGACTATAATATTATAATATTATTTATTAATAATTATTAATTATGTGGTAGCCAAGTCAATATACAAAACACACACAAATTGACTTTACGAACGTCTAAAATTTGATGACGATCAAAGTTCAATTATTTATATCCAAATCACATAACTTTTTATTTTAAAATAATTTTTGAAGAAAATAATTTTAAAATGTTGGGATGTGATAAAGTTGTCTTTCAATTAATCTGTTTTGCCAAGAAAATGCTCCAAGTTTATAAGGATAAGGATATTTAATTTTTTATTTAAGTCTTTTTTTATATATATATATATGAGTTTGTTTAAGTATTTTGATCTAGAAGTAAAATTTAATATTTAATATTTATATATTTTTCTTCATATTTAATAATTCTTAAAATTTAATTCCTAAAATTTAAGATGGTTCTGATTTTTATCTCTTAAATTTGAAAATTTTATTTAAAATTTTTCAAAAATTAAAGAAAGAAACAATTTAATCCTTAAATCGTAAATTTAAAGAATTAAAATTAATTTTAGATCTTCAAATTTAATATTTAAATATTAAAAAGTATATTTTACTATATTTAATAGATTAGAATTATTTTTTAATCTAAAAGATAAAAAACAAATATTTATCCTAATTTTAAAGACTAAAAATATAATTAAATTAACATTAACTATTACTTATAATTTATTAGAGTTTATTAACATCTTGTCATTTAATAAAATTTTATTATAAATTATCAATCAATTTTTTTAAAATAAAAAATAAAATCATATTTTACACTGTTTATGATAATAAATCATATCTTACGATTCTATCTTATAAATAAAAAGAAAATGAGACTAATCAACATAAAGAGGAATGTGTAAATGAGACATAAGCATTATAATTTGAAAGACTAACAAATTATTTATTCTAAATTTAAAAAATAAAAAATATAATTAAACTAATATTTTTTATTAGTAAGAATTCATGAGGTGAATTTTTTTAAAAATTATATACATCCTTTTTAACCAACTAAATTATATTATTTTGATAGAAATAATATTATTTAAAAAAGTAAAAAAAATAGATAATTTTCAAATATTCAAAGCAAATTTTTATAATTTTAAAATTTTTTTACTAAAAGTGTGCTTTATTTCTTAAAAACTTTTCTTTTCTGATGAAACTACAACTTTTTGTAAAATGTTTTAAAAACGAAAGTTGTATTTACAAATAAATTTTTAAAAAAATTAAATTAATTTTATAAACATAAGTTAAAATAAATAAAAATTACAAAAACATTGTTTGTTATTTTAAATTAAAAATATTAAAGCCATAATTTTAAATACAAATTAATTATTGAAAGACGTGTCTTGAAACAAAGTGTTTCGAAACATAATTTACTTTTTTTTTAAAATGTTTTAAAGTTCATACTATGTATTGGGCTTACTATTCAACCCACGTGACGGGTTATCTGTAATAAGATATTTAGGCCCAAAATTTAAAATGTTGAATAAATTTAACATCTTCGTACAAGTGCTAATTAAAAATACTTCAAAACAAAGTTATTTTCTAGATATATTAAAATAGATAATAAAAATAAATATTACCAACCTCATTATGTAAAATAAGTATTTAATATAAATTATTGTACTAATGAGAAATTTATTGTTTTAAACCATTTTTCTAAAAACATTTACTTATTTTTATGTCATTTTAACATTGTCAAACATTACTAGAACTCAAAAATCTTGGACCATAATCTATTTAAGATTATATCTTAATCAAAACTCATCTCGAAAATAAGAAAAATTTATATATAATAAAGTATGACTAATTTTTTAATATATTTTATACAATGTTAAAACTTTATTAAAAAATAAATTTAAATTGGCTAAATCAATTTCTTGTTAATAGTATAGACTTATATGATTCATCTACTTAAGAAATAGTTAAATTTCACTTTTTACTTACAATTTCAAGTTATCAAATGTTAACATTTGCTTGAAAAAAAAAAAAACATTTTTACAGCATAAAAAGAGACCCTTTTGTTCTCTTGACATAATCTAAGAAAAAAGAAAAGGCAAAGAAGGAAAAGGCATAATAGCAAAATCATGGGACATAGTAATTAATTTTTTAGGGCATGTTGATGATAAGAAGATGGGGGAAAGAAAGAAGAATAATGAAGTGTGAATATAGTATAGGGTTGAAGGTCCTATAAAAGCCAATTGTAGGTCAATATGGCACTATCAAAACCCCACAAATGGCATCATCAAATATCAGAAAATGATGTGTGAATTGTATAATATGATGTTATGATGCAAGATTTCACCTTTCGGCATCCAAGAACCCTAATTCAAGAAGAATACAAAAACTATAAATTACAAAAGAAATGCTTGCAAGTAGTTCACCAACAACTAGCTAATGCCACTTTGTCTACTTTCACAATACAATCAAAATGTTATTGGTCCTACTCAATCTCTTCCCACCCCATTAGATTATGTCACATTTTTACATTAAGAATTTTTTATATCACATAAAGTGAATTTTAATATCTTTATTATGACTCAAATGTGTTATTAATGTTAAAAGAAAATTATGACAATATTCAAACATATTATATTCATATTTATATTAAATACTAAATATGTAAAAAAAAATGTAGGATTAACATTTTAAATTTAACCCTTAAGTAAGTTGTTCAAATTTCTGTGTATTTTTTTTTTCTTTTTACTTCAATCTATTTTCTCTCAATTATTGGAGACAAACTTAGAAAAACAAGGAAAAAAATAAAAAGAATTTGCCTTTTTGCTGTCTAAAACATTTCTTTCTCTCACCATCTGTCTTTCGTTTTCCGTCATCGTCACCCGAGGGTGTTTTCTTGGACGGTGCTACCGATGACGTGGCGAACCCTCGCGCCACGCCAACGCATAATTATCAGCGTACTACAAGGACAAAAGCGTCATTTCAGCGAAAAGACACGAGCGTACAATGCTCTGAAACGAAAAGGGAGAGTCTAGAATGCGAACGGGTGCACACGATTCCGCACTCTCATCTCTTTGAACTTGACTACAGCTGAAACAATTTTTTTGTCTCGAACAGCTTTCGGATTTTTCAAACCCACCCATCACTTTCTCTCTCTATTTCCTTTCTCTTTCTCTCTCTAGAGAGATTCAATATCGGAGCTTTTGGAAAGTTTTCTGAGTCAGCTTTGTGAAGAGGCCTTGGAAGGTGAGGTTTTACTTCTTTTTTGTTTGGCTTTTTTTGTGAATTTTGTTTGGGATTTTAGTGAAGGTGGAGACTTTGATGGTTTTGGGATTCTGGGTTTTGGGTTTTGTTGAATTGTTTGGAGAAGCTGCTTTTCGGTTTTTCGTTTGTTTTTGTCGTTCGTCGCTTTTTTACTTCGTTGCTTTCGCTTCCATTCATGCTCTGTTTGCGGCATTTGATGATGTTTTTCTGTCGTTTTCAGGTCGTTTTGACCGACTTGAGGGGCTTTTAATTTGCAGTTTTCTCCACTCTGCCGTGTAGGTTGGACAAACTTCCGTTCATGTTTTGGAAAATAAAATTTCAATAATTTTTATATTTTCTTTTTGGTGATTTTTTTATTCTGAAGGGGGTAGTTTAGACTGAAAAACCCTTTGGAAAGAAAATAGACTGGAATTTGAAGTGATTTGGTGCCATTATTTTTCGTGTAAAGTTTGGATTGCCTGAAATCTTTGCATTTTGTGTTTGGAGCTTTTTTGCACTGCAGAAAGGTCCTAGACTTCTCAATTCATTATGAAGGATGGGATTTGTGAATGGACTCTTAACAGGCATTGTGCAATATACTTTGATTCTTTGGTTTGTTTATACTTATGCCTTGAGGGGGTTGTAGTGTGGATACAAGTTGGTTGTTGTGAAGAGTATGCCGTTTTTTGAAGGTTCTTATTCTATGGAACCGGGAGGTATTCTGGAATCTTGGAGGCTGTTGGAGATTAATCCAAAATAAGCTATTGATAATGATAGTTCAAAATTCAAAAGTAGTTTTTGGAGAGAATCTTACTGTTTCAACATACCCATGAGCCACTTGCATTACTGATTTTAGGGTTTTATCATGTTTCTTGATTCTTGAAAATGCAAAACAATAAGTTTTTATTTGTTTCACTAGGTGGGAAAATGATCCTGTGTCCACCACAAAGCCGTTGTGATAGATTTTTGGTATCCGGAGTTATGCTTCTTTAACTTGGTTTGGTAGTGGTCTTCTTTTGTCTGTTTGACTAGAAATTCTTGAAATACGGAGTTTTATATGTTTGACGTTTATAATTTACTAGTTAATGATGATAATTCTTTTATTTTAATTTCTTTCTGGTAACCTTGTTTACAACAGGTTGGTTTCAAACTACTTAATATTATATAAGACACAATGGTAGCAAAAATCCGGCAAAGTGCTACTGAGTCTCCTAATCCGAAACCTGAGGTTGGAGAGATCGACACCAGCCCACCTTTTCAGTCTGTTAAAGATGCTGTCTCTCTATTTGGTGAAGGTGCTTTCTCTGGTGAAAAACCAATCATTAAGAAGGCAAAACCTTATTCTGCTGAGGTAATTGCTGTTTTAGTACTTTTATGTGTTCTCTACCACGACCATGTTACAAGATTACATTGAAAGTTGCATGGTGTAGCATAAACTGTATGATTTTCTAGGTAGTCTATATAACCCTTTAATTAATGAAAAGAGAAAAACAACTTTATGAAGATTGATTATATGCATTTGATGGAGCAGATAGTTACCCAGTTTACTTAATAAAAGTTTTACACTATTATATTGTCCTGAGTTTCTGTCCATTGTGCAAGGAGGAACTTGATTCTAACAATGTCAGAATAGTTGTCCTTATAATAGGACTTGAAAATTTTTATTGAGTAACTCTGAAAATTTTCTACACTGATAAAAATATGGTTTAAGTTTTAGAAGAAGCTTCTGCGTACAAGAGTATCCTCCCTCTTTCTCTATAAAAAAACTAAAGATAATAAGTCATAGAACCTAAGGAAACATCCATGACCAAAGCCCCGAAAACCATGCTCAATTCATGCTTAGTGCTACTTCTTCCCCTCTCCTCTCACTGCCACATCAACATTCTGTTATGCTGTGGCCTGATAGCTTGAAACGATCACTTTGGTCCCTAAATTTGTAGGGTGCAGTTACATTAGTCCCTGAATTGCATGAAATTAAAAAGAAGTCCTTGAAAGTGTAATCGTCGATCACATTAGTTCAAAAAAAGAAAATGTGTGACTAGTTAAGAACTAAATTGACAGTAAATAAATAAATTTAAGGACTTATTTAACATATTCTTAGTTTCAGGACTAATATGACAGTGCCTACCACTTTCAGGGAATGAAGTGGTTGTTTACGCCATTCTCAATATTATTCATGGTGTCATCCTTGTACTCATAGGTCTAACTATAGAATTTTAAAATCAAGAATATATTAAGTCATTACATTTCCCCTTTTTTTTCTCAGTTTTTCCCCCTGAAAAGCAAAGACCCTGTGCTTCTTTTTACAAATTGAACCTTTTTGTTTTGAGAATGCTAATACCTATCAGTTTTAACTGCTTTGAGTCTTCTGATAGAATTTTCAATAGTTTTAGCTTTTACTTAAACAATGGTCATTCTCAGCTTGACTACATAAATGGTTTGGAGGATAAATCAGGTTCCTAACAATATTTTTTCTACACAAAATTGTGTGCGCTTGTATATAGCAATGGGGAATTAGAAACAAGAATTCCATGTGTCTCACAATGTTAATGATTAAAAGATATTAAACTACATTTTTATACGTTGTTTTTGTTCAGTTTATTTTAGGATCTCAATACAGAAAGATGTTGTGTTCATTTAAGGGGAATCTCTTGTGCAAGGATGAATTGTTATAAGTTTCAGTTTACTCAAGGGCAACATTACATTTTCCATGTAACATTATTCAAATCTATACCCACCATTTTAGATAATCAATTACCATAGCAATCTGCTTTAATTGGACACCACTTAAGTTGTTCTAGTAACACGAGCTGATCTAACTTCTGACCACTAAATTAGGTTATCCAATAATAATTTTCTATTTCCTTCTTTCAAGATTAGATTTCAATGTACTTTGTCGTTTTCAATTTGCAATTTACAAGTTTGTTCTTTCACTAGAGAGTTTTGGCCAAGGAGACAGAACTTCATGTAGCCCAAAAAGAGCTGAATAAGTTAAGGGAACAAGTAAAGAATGCTGAAACTACTAAGGCTCAAGCCCTTGTGGAGCTTGAAAGGGCTAAAAGAACAGTTGAGGATCTGACACAAAAGATTAAAGTTATTAGTGATTCTAGGGAGTTAGCAATGAAGGCTACAGAAGCTGCAAAGAGTCAGGCAAAACAACTTACAGAAGAAAAGTATGGTATCCCTGACGTAACAGATGGTACTTGGAAGGAAGAATTAGATTCTGCAGTTACAAGGTATGCATCTGTCATGACAGAACTTGCTGCTGCAAAGCAAGTACTGAGCAAGACTCGACAAGAGTATGATTCGTCCTTGGATGCAAGAAAGTCTGCTTTCAAGCAAGCAGCAGAAGCTGGGGATGCATTGAAGGAAAACAGAGAAAGAGCATCTGAGCTTTCTAAAGAAATTTCATCTGTAAAGGAGTCAATTGAACAAGCAAAGCTTGCATCTATTGTTGCACAGCAACAGCAAGGAATGATTTTGGCTGAGAAAGATGTTCTAAGACAATCATATAAAGCTACCCTGGAACAATCTGAAAAGAAATTACTTGCCTTAAAGAAGGAATTCAGTCCTGAGCTTGCCAAAAATCTTGAAATGCAGCTAGCTGAGACCATGAGTGCAATTGGGGCTCTGCAAAAGGAAATGGAAAATAAAAGGACATCGGACTTGGACTCTGTGAAAAGTGTCACTTTGGAGCTTGATGATGCTAAGGAGTCACTGCAGAAAGTAGCAAATGAGGAAAGCTCTCTTAGAAGCTTAGTGGAATCTCTAAAGGTGGAACTGGAGAATGTAAAAAAAGAACATTCTGAATTGAAGGAGAAGGAATCTGAAACTGAATCCATTGTTGGGAATCTGCACGTGAAGCTCCGCAAAAGCAAGTCTGAGCTTGAAGCCTGCATGGCAGAAGAATCTAAAGTTAGAGGTGCATCTGAGGAAATGATCTTGACACTTAGCCAGCTGACATCTGAAACTGAAAATGCCAGGAGGGAAGCAGAAGATATGAAGAACAAGACAGCAGAATTAAAGAAGGAGGCTGAAGTTACCATGCTTGCATTAGAAGAAGCAGAGAAAAAGCTTAAAGTGGCGCTGGAAGAAGCAGAAGCAGCGAAAGCTGCCGAGAAAAGTGCTGTTGACCAGATTACAGTGATAACTGAAAGAACTACTGCTGCACGTGCATCAACATCTGAATCTGGTGCTGTGATTACAATCTCGAAAGAGGAGTTTGACTCGCTAAGCCATAAAGTTGAGGAGTCTGACAAATTAGCAGACATGAAAGTGGCTGCGGCCAAGGCACAGGTTGAAGCTGTGAAGGCTAGTGAAAATGAGGCTCTCAAAAGGTTAGAGACAACTCAAAAGGAGATTGAGGATATAAAGGCTGCAACACAAGAAGCTCTAAAAAAGGCTGAAATGGCTGAAGCAGCAAAAAGGGCAGTGGAGAGTGAGCTCCGAAGATGGCGTGAGAGGGAGCAGAAGAAAGCTGCAGAAGCTGCATCTCGAATTTTGGCTGAAACACAGGTGTCAACAGAATCATCTCCACAGCACTATAGGATTCAAAAGCAGAATGCTCCTCATACAACAGTGGAGGTGAGGAAGTTTGAAAAGGAGAAGGTTTCAGTTTCAAAAAAAGCCCTCTTACCTAATATTAGTGGCATCTTCCAAAGGAAGAAAAACCAGGTTGAGGGTGGCTCTCCGTCTTATCTGCCCGGTGAAAATCCTGTATGAAATATGTAAGGTGTAGCAGTTTGTGCAGCTCTTGAATGTGAGAGAAACATTTATTTGTGTGTAGTTGAGGAATTTGATCAGATTTTGTCGTTGTAGTCTGTTTGAAGAAAAGGATTGTTTAGTGTTTATAGCTTGGTGATAAATTTGGAGATGCATAATGTAAATGGAACCAGAAGTATGATTAAAATCTATTGCTTTTTTCTTTTCTGTTAATACTAAGCTTTCAGATCTGGTAGTTTGAACTATATTTGAAAGAAAGGATTGTGTAATGTGAATAGTTTGGTTACAATTCTAGGAAATGCATCATGCAAATGAAATCAATAGTTTAGATCAAGATCTGTTTCTTTTACTGTTGGTAGAAACTTTCTTCTGTTCCTACACAAAATTCTTTTTTTTTTTTTTGAAAAATTAGTAAATAAGTTTCTTGACAAAATGTGTTTTTTTTACGCGATCTTGTTTTTACTCCAAGTTTTAACGTTGTGAGAGCATGTTACACGCGATTATTAGTAGATTTTAGTCTCTAATTTTTACCTCGTTTTGCACATTTTTTAATTTTTGTTCTAATACATAACTTTTTCAGTTTGGTTCGTAAGTAAAACTTTTCAAATGTGCTACACATACTAAAATACAACTTAAAGAAGTCACTATAATTTTGAGTAAATTTGACCATAAATGAAAGGATATAAACAATGGTGGTGATTTTACTTCTCTTCAACAAAATCAAAAGGTTACTTTACATTCTCTCCTTTCAATTTTCCATAAGGAGTAAAACCCTTCAACAGCATCAGCTTCTCAAGCTTGTCATAAAATCACTAACTAGAAAGAAAGCAAAGCTACTTCTAACCTAACCTTGCTCCATTTATAGGCATCTTGCACCACTAACATTACTTACTCATTTTTGTCTAGCACATCAATTTTCTTTAATTTCTCCTACCACGAACTTCACTGAGATCACACCCTCTTTGTAAATGGAGTGATTAGACCACCCACCACTACAGTCTCAAGAAAAAGTTGTAGCATCCTAATCAAAAAATCAAAGAAAATAAAGTGTGTTTTATGATGACTTGTTTTGAAAGTCTATTGTGAGAAACTATGTCATTTCTTATGTTCTTAGTGGGGTACTCGGATTATAGGGTGATTAACTTCAGATAAATCATGGAACTTGTAACTTCAGATATATCATTTAAAAATGACTAATGAAGTTACAGAAAACTGTTATTTAATATCCAAATTATAGTTCAGACAGAAATAACAAAGATAAATTCTGTGTTCAACTAAAATTAAACATACACTTGAGATTTAATAAAGGTTTAAAAAAGAACATGTCCATTTTTGTCTGAGTAATATGTCCAATTTTATTGAATGTTTAGCTATTCGAATAATAAACCAGCAAGTTCTAATCATGAAAAATGCTTTATTAAAAGTATAAAGTTTGCAATGATGTTGACACTTTGAGGAGATTAGACTTGTTCAACTAATATCAATGTTTAAATGTGAAATGTCAAGATCATTGGGACATTTTATGGTGACAGAGGAAGAATAAAAAACATCCTTCTCTTGCTTTTGTTCTCATCCTTGATTAACTATAATAGAACTATTTACTTTTACTCCTTCAAAATTGAAAGAAAATTATTGGTAAAATGGAAGAGTTTTAGTTAATAATTTTTAAAAATAAAAAGACTTTCTTTTTGTGAAAAAAATAATTTTTTTTTAAATTTCTCATAACAATCTCATATTGGTTACTCTCTTCTTCCTTTCTGAAGAACAAGCAAATCATCCACCATTGAAAGTTTATAAGTTGAGACAATCTTTCTAATTTACAACTTTAATAATCATATATGTACCTTCAAAAATTCAACAAAAAATTAATCTTCCTACTCAATCTTATTAAAAAATATATTAAATAAAAAATAAATATTATATCATTACTTTTTATTAACTAATAAATGGCATGAACTAATAAGTAATTTAATACTCATCTTAAACTAGTTGGTAACATTATTTTAGTAGAGCTACTAAACAAAATTAAATTTGACATATTTTAGTTTTATTGGACAGAAAACAAACAAAATATTTTCAAAGACAAAAATAATATAAATATAATATAGGGGGGAAATATATTTTATCTTCAATATTTTTTATTTTTTAGACTATATCCATAATATTTATATATTAATTATTTTTAATAACAAAAAATTAGAAAGAAAAAAAGACAAGAATATTAATGATAAGGATAATTTAAAAAAAAAAAGCCATAAATTGAAAATATATTTATCATTTTTCTTAATTGCAATGATGAATTAGGTAAGCAGAGCTTATAAATTAAATTTACCACAAAATAAAAAGATTATATTAAATACATAATTAATTACTTTGAATTTTTTTTATTCATTTATGGTTTATTTTTCAAAGTTTTGTGGAGAAATTTCAAATATTTATCTCTTTTATAATTTCAAACTTAAAATATTAAATTTTAAGGAATTCAATATAATAATGAAATAATGGCACGCAAGTTCACCTTAGTCAACAAATATACAATTAATTTATAGGCATTTAATTATATTAGATTTAATTATAACATGTTTTAAATATTAATTTAAAATAATTAATTTTAAAATTTAAAAATAATGCATACAATTGTAACGGGTAAATTATCATTAGTATGTTTCAAATTTCAAATATATAAGGAGGCTAAATTATTGATTTCAATTTTAAATATAAATTTATGATAATTTAATAGTGATGAAAAGTGTTATTTAATCATGGGTAAGTTTTAATTGATTTTTGAATTTATATAATTTAACATTAAATTAACGCTGAAAATTATAATTTTTTTTGTAAGTAAAAAAATGTCAATATTTTCTATAAAATAAAATGTTAATTTATAAAGAATAGGTATTTATAGTGAAAAAAATTTAAGTATTTATATGAATTCATAATTCTTTTAAATAAGATGCGTATGTAATATGTGAAAAATATTTTCAAATTGATTAAAACATATTATACATAAGAAAATCTCTTATTATTATTAATCAATAACATTAAATAAAGGTTTGTTGATTAAATATTGAAATTTAATTTTAAAATTTTAAGTTTTTAGAACTTCATAATTTTTATTTCAAATTACAATATTATTCTTAAAAAATTTAATGAGATAGTTAATATTTCAATTATATTAATTTTATTTTGACAATATTTCTTTAAATATAGGAATTTTTATTTTTTATTTTTATATTTAAAATATTTTCATCATTTATATATGTTAATAAATATTAAAAAGAATTTAAATCATAATTTTTAGATTAATAAAAAAATATTTTATATTAATAAAATTATTAGACTCAATAATCTTAAACTCGTGAGAAATTAGTAGGTTTGACCTGTAAATTTATAAGAATTTATTTTTATGTGAAAAAATCAATAAAATAAATATAAATATCATGATACTAACTCTACAATAATAAAATAAATAAATTTATAAAATATAGTATATAAATCAACTATTCGTAAACTAATCTAATAACATTATTTCTATGATGAATTTTTAAATATTTTTAAGATATCAATTTTTTAAAAAAATTCCTTTGAATATATAAATTTAGTTTTTTTTTAAGATTAACCTTCAAAATCAAATCATTGAAAAATTGTATAACATAGTTGAGATTATATATATTTTTTCCTTAAAGACGTACAAAATGATAAATTATTAATTAATTAATTAAAAGAAGATGTGTCAAAAAAGTACCTTATGAATATTATAATAGAATCTTAATATCGATTCATATAATGATAATTTATATAAAATATAATTTATTTTTATATATAACAAATATGAAAAAATAAATAAATTTTCTTATCTTAAATAATAGAAGGAAATTCTCAAATTTAGATCCATTCCAATAAATATATAATATCAGTGCTTTAACACTCTACATAATTAAATTTACTATCATATCTAATAAAATATATTCAATAAAAGTTCTTTTAAGAAAAATTCAATTTATTTTTTCATAAGCCTTTTCAAGATATATTTTAATGACAATCAATCATTACTTTTCTTAGATTTTTTGAATATAGAAAATAAATTTATATTTTAGAATTGAATTATCTATTTTACCTCATCCTAAAATAAAACTCCATTGATAAAATTCAATAAGTCAACGTATATAATCTATATCGAACAATAATCGTATTTATTATCATTTTATATATAATAATAATAATAAATAATTAATATAATATCTTTTAATACAATATTTTTATTAAGATTAAGAATATTTTTTTATTTCTTTTAAATTTAAATTAAGTATAAAATATTTTTTATTATTACAATTAAGATAAATATGAGAATTTTTATAGTGTTTTAAAATACGAAAATTTTTATAATGTTTTAAGTTTTTTTTCTAAAGATGGTAAAAAAAATATAATTTTTAAACCTAATCTAAAAATTTCACAATAGCACTCTTTTTCCATAATTATCAAAATCAATTTTTATTTCCTTATCTGAGTTCTAATTTAATTGAACATTATTGTATTTTTTTTATAGACTTATTTTTAGAATAATAGTTTATATAAGGTTATTCTTCATTTTTATTTGTCAATTTAAAGATAGATAGATCTATCATTATTCATTATATCTATAAACTTAATGCCCTTCTCATTCTCCATTCAAATAACAAGTTATTATAAAGTATAACGTAATCAATTAATAAATTATTTTTAAGATAAAAAATAAATTTATAAAATTAAAAAAAGAAAATCAATTCTTGTACTTTGAAGAATCTAGTCCGTTATATATTGTTTTTCTTTAAAATAAATTCAAATCTACAAAACCGATTTCACTATAATAGACCCGACTTCAGAGGAACAGAGCCTCTCTGCCAAAAACAAAACATCACCAAAGAGAAAGCATTGCACAGAGATTCACAGTGCACACACTCTTGCAAGTTGCAATCACTTCAACACTCAAGCACTCGCCGTCATTCTTGTTTTTTTGTCAAAAGATTCAAACTTTAGCATTTTACCGAAGATGGATAGCAGCAGTAACGCCTCTTCTTCGGATTTCTTCTTCCGCCGCCAAGTGTTCCTCTGCTACAAGAACCCCACCGTGTGGCCGCCGCGCATTGAGGCCGCCGAGTTTGATCGCTTGCCCAGGCTGCTACACGCAGCCATCAATGCAAGAAAGCCTCATATCAAGAAAGAGGTTCACTTTTCTTTTCCTCTCATCATTGTTGGTTTGTTTTGGTGTCTTTTATTTTTGTACTTATAACCATTTTTTTGTTTTAAAAATGATTTTTGTTTTTCATTTTTTTTGGGGTGGATGGTGAAACTAGAGCTAGATGGGTGTGGGTGCTTAGGAAAGAAGGGAGAATGGAAAGGTTGTTATTCTTGTTCTTACAAAGGATAATGAACTAGCTTAGTTTTTGGATCTTTTGTTAAACTCTTGTTGTTGAGATGGGTTTTGTGGTTTTTATAATGGTTCTTTTTGCTTAGGACTATGACTGGATGGATGAATGTCTAAGTATGAGAGGAATAAAATAGAGTTGTTGGAAAGTAATGGGAACAGCTTGAAATCAAGTCAACATTCTGTTATTTAATTATTTTTTATGACAAGAATGACGAAATGGAATGGAATGGGAAGGGCTTCCACCCCATACATGGGAAAGAAAAGGAGAAGTATTGGATGGAGCTGCTTGTATTTTGTTTGGGATCTAGGCCATGTTTGGATAGGCTTTTCCATGATCACTTAAAGGTGAAAAGAATAAGAAGATAAACTGAATTCTCACATACATTAGAATCAACTTATATACTTAAAGTTTATAGAAGCTTTGTTTTCATTTTGCTTCTCTGAAAGCTAATACATGTAATTTAAGTTGATTCTAGTTTATGGAAAAGTTCAATGTATTTGACCTTCTAATTATTTTCTTCCTTTATAAATACTTGTGGAAAAATTTTATCCAAATAGGACTTTAGTATCATTCCATTTCATTGCTTTTCACCAATACAATGTATCCTAGAGAATAATGTAGGAGTGGTTTGATTTAAGTTTCTTTTGTTTGTTATATTTTATTATTTTATGAAGTTTTCTTGCTAAATTCTATATATGAATTTCATGATATGTGGGTTCTGTTATTAAAGATGACCTACTGATGTAGTGGAAATGCTGCCTGGAATAAGTGATTTTATTCATTACACAGGTTCTGGCAGTGATTTAGGCCTGTTTGGGGAGAATGTATAGTGGGAGCAATGTTAATTGGTTAAAATAATAGATGATGAGATAACCCTGGTATTTTGGGATTTGAGTTCTCAGTTATTTGCTAGACTACAAATCAATGCTGCCTAACTATTTATATCTGTCTTGTTTTATAGCCAGTATTGCTTCAGGCTTATTTTAATTAAATCAGGTTACTCCTTTACAAGGTTTTTGGTTTATTTTTGTTTTCATCTTCAGTTTATATATTTTGAATTTATAGCTATAGTTACAAAAATGTTTCCTATTTTTTATTTCCTTGTTGTTTTCCCCATTTCATTCACAAAATTCTAACAGGAAACTGAACTAAAACAATGCAACATTTGTGTAATTATTAATGAAAACATACACTGAAAGTGTATGTTAAAAGTGAACCAAAGATCCCTTAGATTATACTGACTATGGCTAATTGTCTGGGATTCATCATTCACCAGACCTGCTTAACAATATGTGAGGGGCATGATGGGACTGAAACATCAAATGGAGATGTATTAATCTTTCCAGACATGATCAGATATAGGTTAGTACTTATAGTTTGAGTTCTGTTACACAACTTCTAATTCTCCTATGAATGTTCTCTCTTGTTTTCTCTTTATTCCTTATCAACAGTAGTTTTAGTGAAATTGCAGGAGATTAACCCATTTTGATGTTGAGACATTTGTGGAAGAAGTTATTGTCAAGGAAGGAGAATGGCTTCCTGGAAATCCCGAATCCTTGAAAGCTTCATATGTTTTCGTGTGTTCTCATGGTTCCCACGATCGTAGGTGTGGGGTTTTTGGACCTGTCTTGGTCAGTAGATTCAGGGAAGAGATAGGGTTACATGGACTTCAAGGCAAAGTGTTGATTAGCTCCTGCTCACACATTGGGGGGAATAAGTACGCAGGAAATGTCATTATATTTGGATCGAGCATCAATGGAGAAGTCACTGGCCACTTGTAAGGAGGAGATTTCCCCTGGTCATTAACATTTCTTTTGCCAATAGAGCTTCCATTTCTTCTTTAAACTTGAGAAATATCCTTATAGCATTGTTTCTTTATTTTTTGTATTAATCTGATCAGAATTGTTATTAACTAACACTATATAGGTATGGATATGTTACTCCAGATGATGTGCCTTTATTGTTTCGCCAGCATATTATTGCAGGAGAGATTTTCGACTCTCTATGGAGGTAATATTTATCTATAACATTATTTAGTATTACATTTTTTAAAGTTTCTTGAGGCTGGATCTTGCAGTTAGAAGTTAATTTTATAATGTTTGCCAAGTAGACCTACAAAGGTTGTGCCTCCTGGTTATAAGGTTTGTTTGGAGGAAACTTTTTCATAAGCACTTCTAACAAAACATAAGGAAAATGAAATTAGTTTTTTCATACACTGAATTAGCTTATTTGAGTTAAAGATCAAATTTTGGAGGCATAATAGGAAATAGATTTTATAAATTAGCTTATGCATAAGTTAATTTTAACTTATATGAAGTTGATTTTATTTTACTTTTCTTTTCTAGAAGTGTTTTTGGAAAAGTTTCTCCAAACAGTCCCTGGTTAAGTTTGTTATCATTCTCAAGTTTGAATTGTTAAAAGGAGTAGTGTCAGATTTCATAGTCATTTCAGGAATTAGTTTTCCGAGACTATTTCTAGCATTTTTTGGGTTTTATTACTGTATTTAGTATTTGTAATTTTGTAAGTAGGAATTTTTTTTATTTACAAATTTAGTGTTTGGTTCAACTTATTTTAGTTCTGGGTGATCACTCTTGATTTGAATGATCTTATTGTAGGTTAGAAGTATATTGACCTAAATATGATTTTGGTATTTGTAATATACCTCATTTTGAGTCTAGCCCTGTAATGTGTATTGGAGAACATTCTTGATGTTTCTTAAATAATAGACCTGTATTAAAAGCTTGCAATTTTGTAAGGAGTCAAAATAATAATAGGGACTAAAATCCAAACAAAATTTTACAGGAACCAAAATGGACAAAAAAAATTAAAGGGCCTAAAGTATAAAATAGATATAGTAAATGATCAGAAACATGTTTTGATATTCCACCAGGGGTCAAATAGGCTTATCAGAAGATGAACAGAAGAAAAAGCAAGAACATAGGCTTCAGCTGAATGGTGCAAGAAATTTAGAAGGAAGCACAGTTGCTGGCCGCTGTCAAACAGATGGGGAGAGCTGTTGCCAGGACAATGAAGACTCTTGTTGCTGTCAGAATGATGTATTAGAGGAAAGGAGAGAGCTTTCAGCAAATCATAAGAGCAGGGAGAATCTGAATGTGATTTGTCGGATCAACAAGGGCAAGGGAGTGTCGCGCAAGTTTAGTTCCATGCCAACATGGCTTGACAGCTGGGAGCAAGAGGATACATATGCTGTTCTTGCTGTTGTCTGTGCTGCTGTGTCGGTTGCCATAGCCTATAGCTGCTACAAACAGATGAGATGAGAAGAATCTCAACAATGAGATGGCAATGTTGTCTAGTAGTGGATAAGATAAGTTCTGCTTTGTTATGTCTTCATTTTTCATGCTGCAAGTTCAGTTCTGCCTTGTTTCAAACATCCAGGGGAATGAGTATCTGAAGACTGGCTCTTAGCACTTGGAATTCACCCTTTTTTTCTTCTGTAAATACATGAAATCTTAGCCTGGGAATGTTTAAACTAAATATTAGTAGTTTATTTAGGTGGAATGGACTGTAACATTTATTAACTTGATGTAAAGCTAATCAACTTTGGTGTTTGGTGGGTTGCAAACTACAAACATTTTAGTTTATTAACAACCATAAACTTCTTTTATAAACATTTCTGAAAAGAATTATATTAGTTTATATACAAAATTAACTTTCTCTTATGTATAAGTAGTTATAGAGAAATTATTTTGTTTTCTTCTTTAAATTTCATGGTTGCATCTGTCGCATGTATAAATGTGGTGGAGCAACGGCAATACATGTCGAGTGTCTGATTAGTGACTACTTGTTCTTGATTGGTTTGTCCTTGATAATGAACTTTACAGTGAAATACATTTCGCTGATAAATTAAAACACTAATAATATGTAGATTGCAACAAATTCTTTCTGTAACAAGATATAGTAGCATTTTTAACATGAGAACATTTAGTGTCAGCATGTCTTTTCCAATACAAAGATTATATTTGTGCATCCCAAAAGTATAACATCCCCACCGGATGTAAAGGCTGTAAAACACTTCACGTTTTGGAAATCAAACTTCAAAGCTTTTTATAAGAAAACTTTGATTGCTTTTAATTACAGGGGGCAAAAGCCCATCTCGTTTCATGTGTAGTTAAATGTGTCTACCATTCATATATAATTAAATATACTTATATCTCAGTAATTTTAAAAAGATTATTCTCTACTTCCTCCCCTCAATTTTTTTTCTTATAAAAAATTACTTCTAAAAAGTTACTCCTTATCTTCATAATTCATTTTCACTTGATCTAATAGCTTTAACAAGTAACACACCTTTGAATGTAAGATTAAGAAAAGAAAAAAACTCTTATCATTAGCATTCGAGTAACTTCATCTTCCTCCTCTACAGATATGAGACACAAGATCAAGTTACTCTATTAAAAAGAAAATAAAAATGTCATACAAATTACAAGGAGTGTTGAACTTGGGGTATATAAAAGATGCAGACAGAATTGGACTTGACACATTACAGGGCACACCAATTCCAGGAAGCCCTCGCGCTTCTTATGGCTACGAGCATTAAGAAAAATAAGCAAGAATTAATAGTTTCAGTTCTAGCTTTAGCAAAATCGTGACAACGTTTCTGACAATAAAATGAAAAATGTTCAGATTCAAAACTACACTCATTGTCTCAACATGATCTTTTAAACCTTATGCTGCAAAAGGTACAGCTCCTACAGCAACAATAGAATGTAAGTGTACCCTGCTAATGCAAGCAATTAAACTTCCTATTCAACACAGTTAACTGATGACTTTCCTCAACACAGCTTCGGCACGATGCTCGAAATTCAGTAAGGCCCAGTCATGCTGTGTTATGTCAAGATTGTCTTTCTCAGCACTCAGACCCTGAAAACAAGATTAAAATAAAAATAGACAGGAGAAGATTGGGATTAGTTTGCTAGAGGCTAGACTGATTCATTTGAGTCTCACAGACTCGGTTACACCTTTACATTAACTGTATTTTCCAATTTTCCCATTTTCATGGTCCAAAATTAATGACAATACTGCAAAGTGTATCGTATCCCAACTTTGTATATCTAACAAGCACTTATTCAATAAGTTCTCATCAAATGAGTTTACTCAAAGCTTGACTGAGAAATTTGCTAAAATAAGCTAAAAAGACTTTATAAGGTTAGAAGTTGAAATGAGCTTTCTCAAATGCTTGGGGAAAAGTCATTCACATCATAGGGGTGTCCTTACTAAAATAAATTATCATTTTTAGCTTGTGGAATGGACAAAAGGGGGGAAAGTGTCATTAAGTCATACATGATAATTTTCAATGATTGATCTTCAAAATTAAGAGTAAACCGCTCATTTGTACCTTTGAAGGATCAAATCCAAATCCACCCATTTGCATCATACGTTGTGTATCATCTACAGCTGCATAAAAAAACAGCACACATCACAACTTCAGACTATTATTATCAACCAAAATCCCAGTCTATAATGGGAAAATGATAACATACTGAGAAGTGGTAAAAATTCATATTCATGAAATAAATGAATTAAATAAAAGTATACATATAAAGGTGCTCAGCTTTAAATTATGACTAACCATTTTCTTCACCCAAGATGAGACTAAACAATCCTCTTAATCCAAACAAATTGAGGAAGTACCTGAAATGCAATCTTTTGACAATTAAACCAGAGTAAGAGTGAAACATGTAAAGATCCATATAAATGAAGATTACCATGAGCGACTGCTGACATAGCTGACATCTACTGTGCTAAGGTCTATCCCATTCTGTAACATCGACCTAAACCTCTGTGTCAACGGAAAGGGTATCTTGGCTGCAGGAATGTTTTAAACATTTTCAAGAGATAAATAATAAAAAGTAATGAATCCAAGGCTATGCCAAGCAGATGTATGTGCTAATACAAGATACAAGTGTAAAATTAGTCACAGGATAGAGCCTGCATCTTGGCACTTTAAAATGATAGATAAAAAACGGCTTAAATATATATTTGGTCTGTGAAATATGGTCATACTATGCTTTTAGTTCCGTACAATTTGCGTACTCTTACTCCCTATAATTTTTTTTTTTTTTGGTTTTTGTCCTTGTTATTTTATTTCTTCCCTCTAAAGTTATTCATTTTTTGTCCTAGTAATATGTAGAATATTTGTAGTCCCTATCAAATATTTGTAATTTATATATATCTATATATATATATATATATATATGTAATTTCAGGGACTTAAACAAAATAACAAGGACCAAAAGTAAAAAGAAAATTGTAGGGATAAAAAAAAATTCGAAGATATTTCATAAACTAAAAACATTTAAGCAAAAAAAAATCGAAGACATTTTGAAGAATATGAATTCACGCAAAGAAATATTCCAATGAACATCAGAAACAACTAAAAGACGTATTAAAATTACCTGCTACAAATCCAGAAAAGAAGAAGTTCACCCAAGCAAAAGTAAGAGTCTGTAAAAAATTAGGAAACAATGTAAGTAAAAGCCAGTGAAGCATCTCCTAATTATTGGGAAAAATCTAAAGCTAGACCACTGTCAAACTCCAATTGTAACACCTGAGGAATGATCATTGAAAGGTTTTTCTTCATCATATCCATGGCCATGTTCGGATCAGAGAACATCTGCGCTTGCGGATTCTGACCCTGGCCCTTTGGAACAAACAGCAGACCATTTTCCTTCAAAGAAAATGCACAAACAATCAGTTCACTGTTCATTTCGTCAGGTACATACAAAATATCATTTAAAATACCATATAAAGCTCAGCAGACAGTTATTAACTTCTAACTACCCAGTTCTAGAACTGATCCAAAAACATCGAGTTTGAAATTCATTCATCAACAACTAACTAGTAAATTACACACTGAAACAAGGTTTGAGTATAACAATAAGTTCGATGAAACATCAATATTCTCCAATCAAGAACCACACCCATAAACTAAAAAAACCTTCTGGAAAACAGAACATGCATTAAATAAGCAAACAAACCTCGTTACAAAAATAAATCTTTCGTGCGCGAAAAGCCTTGGAAGGAATAAAATTCGCTCCAGCACGTAAATTCCGAGCTCTAACTATCACTTGCCTGAATTTATTAACATCAATTAGATATAAAAGTAAGGAAAATAAAAACCACATAACCAAGCAACGAACAAAGCTAGAGCATACCCCTCCTTGACAATTTTGGCATCTGGGGTTTGTGAAGAGTGCATAAGCTTGGAGACAAAATAGCGCAATACACCAATGAGAACCATAACCACAGAGAGAGGGATCAATACCCAGTCTCTGATTGCAGTATCCAGCACCAGATCTTCTGCCATTGCTCTAATTCCTAGTTTCCTACAATCCAATATGAAATAAAAGCTGCTTATGACTCCAAAGTCATTTTTATTTTTCATTTCAAGATAAAATATTTGTAATATTCGGCTTTGCCAATTGAATTTGAAGAACTTTGAAGAACTCACCGCGTCGCACTATATGATTCGGTTTCACAAGATTCCGAAACGAAACTTGTAAAGAATTGCGATGCTTCACAGAAAAAAAAAAATCGGTCGAGATGGAGCGTGATGCTGGGGTGGATTTGGGAAATTGAAGACAAGTCCCGAACCCTAATTTCGCGATGGAGGACCAAAAGAAATGTTACAAATACACTTTGTTTTCATCGAAAAAAATATAATTACTTTTTTCCTTGTTACGATGAAACACTTAAAAAGAGAAAACAGAAAGTACAAAAAAAAACGTTATTAGCATTATCAATAAATTACTAAACTATAGTAATTTTGTGTATTTTATTATCTATTTTTTTTAATATTTTATCATTATATTTTTAAATTTTTATAATTTATTGGTTCATTAAATATAAAACTATGTATTATTGAATTATGAAAAAATATAACATCAAAATAATATCGTTTTTAGTTTACTAATTTTTTATTTTATATATGTAAGCAATTTAGATAATAGCTAGTTCCTTATTTATCTAGTCATGTAAAATTATTTGAGTGTATATTAGGAGTAAAATGGATAAAAAAAAAAAAAAGGTGAAAATTGAACGGAAATATTTTCTTTATTATTGTTATAAATTGTTTTTATATAATAAGATAAATCATACCAAAAAAAAGTTTGTATGATAAATTTATTGGTTTTATAATAATTATTTTTAAAAGTTATACCAATAATTTTGTATTATTTTATAGCTTAGCATTTTGTTATTAATAGTGTATAAAAGTTAGACTCATAAAAAATTATTTTAAAAAAAAACTTATAAAAGATGGTTTATAAATTGACTAAAGTGTTCAAGCATTTTCTATATTTTGTTTTTTTCTGATTTAATATGCATTTGGGACTCAAAATACATAAACACAAAGCTAAATTTATTTTTTTAAATATATTAAAAGAATAGCTAAATTGATTTAAACTCTTCAGTTTCGTTCAAATCCAAATCAATTTCAAAACCGATTTTAGGTTAGAATCGATCTAGTCTAAGTTGACTTTTTAAATTCCTAATATAAACGTTAATTTTATTCCAATGAATATTTAAATTAAATCCAATCAAGAAATTACTTATCTATATTTTAAATTTGCCTCAAATAATTCTTTAAATTTATTTTAAAAATTAAACCTGAAATTTTATATTTAAGAAATTATTAAATTACTAATTTATATATTTTAAGAAAGATTTATGATAATTTTGTTTAACTTTAACAACTTGGGTTTTAAAAAGTTTAAAGTCATAGTTAAATTTTACATTTGAATTGTCTTCTAATTCATTAGTTTTATTTATTCTTCTAACTTTTAAAAATGTAAATTATTAATTAAAGAATAATTTATTCAATCGCCATTTTAGAATAAAGTTTTTCTTAAATTAGATTTAAAAAAATTATTTTTACCATAACAATAATTACAAGTATTATTTATAAAATTTTTTAAACATTATAAATCATTAGCTTTTTAATATAGATTAATACTTATAATATAATATTATTTTATTTTAATAACTTCAATAAAAAAAATTACATGCTTAATAAAACTTAAGATATGTAAATATACAAAGTAATAATAAAGAATAACAAAAAATTATTTGATAAGAATTTTTATTAAAATATTTTTTTTAATTCTTTCTTACTTTTTTAGAAACTTAATTATACGAAGATTTTTTTTTTTTATATGTAAAATTTTTAGTTAAAAGATAAATTTATACTAATTTAAATTTATAGGTATATAATTTGTTATAAATAAAATTTCCTAAGAGTAAGTTAAAGTATTTTTAATTAGCTTTCTAATAAAGTTTTAAGACTTATACAATAAGAAAATAAAGATAAAGGAAATTAATTGAAATATTGATAATATTTTAAATAAGATTATATAAATGGTTTAATTTTATGACTTGGTTAGAATATGATGAAAATCAAATGTTATTTCATAAGTGAAAATTGCTAAAAGAAATTTGCTTAGTATCGATTTTAATTTTACTTAAACGAGAATTATATTACTTGATAAAAAATTATTGATAAGAATTAGGTGCTTTTTGCTTCATTTTTATTTGAGTAAAAAATACTTTAAAATGATTATTTGAAGAAAATGTATATATGTTTGAATAAAATTTGAATTGAGATTGTTGGATTATTTAAAAGATGATGGAAAATAATGAAAAGTTTGGGTGACGAATATGTTGACTATTCAATGTGATGAGACTTGTGCTTAAAAAATGATATGATGTTATGAGATATGAGATTTATAGTTATGAAGATATATTACTACGTTTAATGTATAATTATACATTGAATTATCAGGATATGCTGATGGGATATCTAAACATTAACGATAACCTTAATTATATAAATAAAGGTATCATATGAAAAATTGATACAAGTTTATGTCCCTTAAATGAGAGAGTTATTAGATATTAATAAATGTGTGAAAATTACCTTGATATATGAGTTATATATGGGTGTCAATAATGGGACAGTGTTAGTTTGAGAAAATGAAAAAAGTTCCACCTCGTCCCCTTTTAACTAAGATAACCATGAGACATGTTAGGTATTAATTAGTATTAATCTTAAAAGTTCAAATTAAATATAATATTCTGAAAGTAGTTTTTCTTTATATGTATTGATTTATGTGTATTGATGTGAATGTTGAAATATATTTGATTGACTTGATGAAAGAGATATGTATTGTATAACATATTATTTTACTATTTTGATTTAAAATATTAGCTTAGTTTTTTTGTGTTTGTTTTGAAATTGTAATGATATTATAAGTTCAAGTCCTCAATAAGAGATGGATGAAGTTATGTGTGTGTTTGAAATAGTAATCATTGTTTTATTTTGTGCAATAATCATATCAAGTAGATAAAAAAAGGTTCTAGAGAAACAGAAAAGGTTTGGTAGAAGTTTAAAATGTTAAGAAAGATAAGTATAAATTGTTGGTATAAGACATACTTTCTTATATTGTCATCTCTCTTTCTCAACCTTAAATGTTATTGCTTGGTCACACCCTCATTTTCAATCATTGTTTATTTGTTTATTTGTATTTGTTGTGTCTCCTCTTACTTTCGGAGGTATGTTTTTTATTATAGGTCATTTGTTCTTTTTTTCATTGTTCATTGTCTTTTGACTTTGTAAATTATTCTTCCTAAAAGGAAATCCCATTAATAGAAAGAGATGTTCATCTTATGGAAGAATCTTTTGATGAGAGTAGTAGGAATGCTGTAGGTAATTCTTTCTCAGAAGAAACAATTGTAGTCTTTGAAGGTGAGCTAACACAGTTAGTCACAAATTACCAAAGTGGTCCAAGTGTAGTAAAGAGAAAAAATATATTTTCTCTAATTCTTGACCCTTAGTTATTCTTGGGTGCTCACTGAAGTAGGTTATTATGCTTTAGAGTTCAAATCTATCTATTTTGTTCAAAACTTTTTCTGAAACTTTGATGTTTGTGAAGTCGATGGTTGTAAAAACTTGTTTGACCTTTAATAGGATGTACATGAAGATTCATACTAATAATAAGAATGACTATTTTTTAAAAGCTTAATGTTTGTTTGTTTTATAAATCCAAACAAAGATAATATTGTGACAAAATCAAATTTAAACTCTAAAGTAAATAATATCTTAAATATAATAATTAATATTAACAATATTGCTTTAATATAATTAAAATATAAATAATATAAATTAGTTATATCATCATTAAATTAAAAATTATAATCCATAATTATCTTAAAATTTATGCTAATTATATTTTTTTGATTGTTTTACAATATTAAAAAAAATATTAACAGTTATTATCATTAAATTCATAAAATAATTAAAAATTAAAAGAATAAGATTTTATAAAAACAAAAGAAAATATCTTTTACTAAATGGGTAATCTCATCACTATATTTTTTATCAAAATATTTTTCTTATTCGTTCTATTTAATTTATGAAATTTAATTAGTATATTCATTTCTAACATTCTGTTTGAATCAAAGTAATAACTATATCATTTTCTTAAATCTCAACCACTTACTAAATGTGTATTAAGAATGAGTTTATGTATAAGAGAGAAGCAACACATGCTTCTAATCCGTATCAACAATATAGTTATAAATTTCACCCTTCTTGTTGCATAATTTATGTCATCCACAGATCTTACCACACACCCTGCATTTTTCAAAAGATAGTAACGTAATGCTCTGATATAATCTACTGACACTACACCGATTTAGTTCTGACATCCCCTAACATGATTATTTCATTTCCTTTTAACACTTGTTGCAACCTTCGTAATGGTTTTGAAGATGATTCTATACCTTAGGAGTAAAACTAGAGTTAAAATAATGATGAGCGGTAACAATGTACCGAGACAGTCATAGGAATGGTAGTAAGCATAATGCCATCTTTTTCTACATTGAACACATTCATATGCTCATCATCCCAAGGTGGTTATAGAAATTAGATTATGATATGTCTGAAGAATTCTGCATCGAGTTGATGCATACATTCCAATATTACACCTCTAATAACCGGGTATAATAGAACCTCATAAAAAACAAGTATAACTATCCTTATCCAAAAGGGATCATAAAGTAATCAACAAATAAAAATGGCTCAGGGGAGGCCAAAAACACCAATTTTTACTAGCTTTAGTAGCTTGAATTTCAATGGCCATTGACTGTAACACCATTTCGTGAGTTGGTAAAGCCATTCTTCTGATTCTCCAATTTGTGGAACTCAGTTTCTATGGTTTTGGCTATTTTGGCATCATCTGGGTCTGGCTCTGGTATGTCAACATAGAAAGACTGTTGTCTGATTGGTGGAGAGATTGACTCCATAATGGTAGCTTGATGCCTGATGTGATTGTATAGTTGCTGGTGGAAAGCATGATTGGAGGAGAAACAATTTTCAGTGTTTCCTGATGCATTATGTTTAGATGACTTGGAATCTTCTTTTCTACAGAAGTGTGGGAGGGATGCATAGTCCATTACCTACAACAAGTTTCAACAGAACTCTTCAGTAGGTCAAAATCTTCTAGTTATAACAAATCTAGGAAGACAGGATAAATTTGATTTTGTAATGTTCGTTGGCTCTAGATTAACTTCAAACTGCATGAGAGAGAAGATTCTTAATGACAATAATAATTACAAGGATAGAACAAAGTGAAATATTTTATATGCACATTGTTGGAGATTCTACAATTACAAATATGGTCAAATTATATAATATAATTAAATGTAAAACTTATTTTCCAAGTCAATTTTGTAAGATTAAGTTAGATCTGAAGCAAATTTTATTTTGTCTAAGCAGCAGTAATAAAGAAAATTGACGAAATCTTGTTTCTTATGACCTAAATGACAAGTTAAAATTAAATATTAACATCTTTAGAATAGTAATTTGAAGCATTGAATTGGAAACTAGCAAACAAATCCAAATGATGATGTTATCAGGACTAGTGTAACAACATTAAAATGACAAGTGATAGATTAAGTTGGACCTAGACCTGAAGCAAAATATACCTGTTGCACTTATTCTCACTGATGTTATTTTAATTAGTCAACAGAACCAACAGACAAACTCATATACATATGGCATAAATGATACTATGAGAGCCCATGCATATACTTGAAGATAATGTTAAAGTTTACCTTCAGTAATTCCTCCTTCCCACAACCTTGCAGCACCTGGATTTTCCTCCTTGTTCTTTCTTGCAAAAGAGGCTTTACAACCTTACAAATATTATTGAAGGAAAAATATTTCAGCTGTTAATCTTTGGACTTTGAATTATGTTTATGAAACTAAGAATGAAACTCTTCAAACATTAATACATGCACCAACCTTCCAACATGCAGAGAATACATATGGTGCATTAACAATATAGTATGTGTCTGTCTTTTCTGGGTAGTTCAGGTCATCTATTGTAGATATAGCAGTCAACAACTGCAGAAGGTGATTGAGCAGAAATTGTCAACTATGAAGAGAAGAGAAGAAAGGGGAAGAAACTTTTTTTTCCTAGAATACTGGCATACCCTCAATTGGTTCAGTGCTGAAAACCTTAAACCAGTCATATCCAAGACTTTCACACAGGTGCCAATGTATCGTTCATGTTTCCTCGTAGCTATTGGCTAAAATAAAATTTTCAAATAAGCAATCAGGGATTCAGAGAATTTCTAAGATTAACTAAACAATTCGAGGTACTCACCAAGACCACTCGATCCCTGTATTCATTAATTTGAATGTGTGATTGTATATAGTATTTGTCCTAAAAAAACAAGAACTGACACTTTAATATCAAATACAGATAATTCAAAGAAACTTAGATGCCACATTGAGAAATATAGGCAGATACTGAACATTGAAGCATTCGTGTAGAGTAATTATTAATATCTGGTGAAGACACCTCATAAGGTGTTGAAAGTTTCTAAGAAATTGAAAAATGATCAGAAGAAAAAAATCAAGGAATTGGTGCAGTTTATGTATCATATTGTAAAGCTAAGATGAAAAAAAGATGGTGTATCATCCTTACAGATGCTTTATCATATGTACTGAGCCCAACACCAACAGCAATGACCGGTAGACCCTACAAAATTCAACCAAAAATTAAAGAAAATAGAAATACGTCACTTATGAAATTATCAAAGGCTCTTGTAAGATCTAACTAAAAAATTAGTACCTCCTTTGAGTAACCAGACATTCCTATGAGTTGAGAATCCCGGACAGCTCTGTACAAATCCGCAGGAATAGGCTTCTGCTAAAAAAAAAAGAGCACCATTATGATCTGATTGAGAAATGTAATAAATATTTATGTTATGATAAAAGTTGATGAATGGATACCACTATAAAGAATGTCCAATCATCCTGATTTAGAAGTTTAATAAGTTCAATATTAAATTTACTCTCATAACCAACTTATGGGGAAGGAAGAGTGTGATATCCCTGAAGGTTAGGTCTTTTTTTTATTTGCTAACATAAATTGAAGCACGTAGTTTATATATACCTCCAAAATAAATCAGTAAATGCTAATGACCTCTTTTAAGGCACTTGTTAAGGATTCAAAGTAGATAGTATTAAACAAAACATTTTTGTAAGCTTCAATGTATTAGAAGGTGACCTTATACATTGTTCTTTTTTAGTACTAGTTAGCAAGACCCTTTAAATAAACAAAACACATAAGCACTTATTAGGAATGTTTAAAAATATTATATATCTTTAAATAGAGTTCTACAACTATATATTGGTCATTCCAATATAGACACCCTCCCTTCATTGGTCTTGCAATTAGGTCAAATGACCAAACCCAACATAAATGGTAAATGAGATTTTTGTCAAATATTTGGAGGTTCATAAATATTAGATGCAAGATTTTTCAGAAACAAAGAAGGCTAGAGAAAAGATAACCAGAAAACAGATATTCAGGAAATAATAGCCAAATCAAGGAACTCACCGTTAAAACTTTGTCAATCTCATTTTCCATTCTCCAGTTCAAACAATCAATTAACTGTAACAAGTATAAATTGTCAGCAAAGTATATACATCTAAAAAGCCAAGATCAAGACTGAAGGGTAATGCTAAGAACAATCAACAAGGCTAAAATTTCAGCTAATTTTCTTAACCAAAAATAAAGATCTTACTCACCATTTTATGGGCTTTGGCAACATTCCAATCCCTTGCTTTGAGAAACCGTATTAATGTTTCAGCTGGATAATCTTGGTGCATGTTCTGCAACATAAAGAAAGATTTCAGAAAAAAAATCACTAACTCTCACTAGTTAGCACAAAATCACATAACCATGATAGGCATATAGCAGTGATCCCGATCAATTTGGCAGCAAAGTAAGATTTTTGGTATAAAAAAATATTCATCCTGTTCCCTCCTCATAAATTAGGATGAATTAAGAAATAAAATGTTCTTCTTCTATGATCAAATCAGGTTTCAGATCACAAATCACAATCTCTATTCATCGTTTTTTTCAGGTACCATTCCCAACACCCAAGATCAAGTAGAATAAAGCAAATCAAAAGCAAAACCTGGAATGTGTTCTTCAGCTGCTCATCCACTGCAACAAGAGTCACAAAAAAAAATGGAAACTCTGTGAGTGATGAGAAAAGATCACAGAAGAATAGGAAGAACAGAAGAATGCAATCTGAGTTTCAAGCAATTGATGCACACCATTTTCCATCAGGGACTGCAACTGCTTGACAGCCTCTTGATTTCCACCACCCATCTTCTTGTTCAGCTCTCAGTACTGCAAAACCAAAATTCAGAAGCCAATCCAAATTGTCTGAGAAATTTGCAGGGAAAATCTGCAAACCCCAGATCCTTTAAAGACACCCCAAGATGGTACAATTATTGCTAGCTACCCACAAAAAATTTAAACTGATTTACCAATAGCGGCTTGAAGACAGAAAAAGTGGGTTTGGTTGGCAGAAGGTGAGGGTGGTTATCCCTCTAAAAATTATAGCTTTCTTTGTCCACCTCCTCTTGCCCCTGTGCAAAGCACAAAAGCATGGAACTTGGAGGTGAGTTTGTACTATGTATCTATGTTGCAGCTTCCTATGTAGGAAAGGAAGTGAGTGGTCAACAAAACAAAGAAAAAAAAAAAAAGTGAAAAACTGTTAAAATCAAATGACCAATAACAGAAAGAAAGGGAAATTTTGAAATTGTAGTCCAATAATAAATTATTTTTTTCTTTCTCAATAACTTCTCACTTAAACTTTTTGGAATTAAAAAAATAAAATAAAATACTCTCCCTAATTTTTTAAAATTATCATTTTTTTTAAATCATTCATCAATTATATATAATTTTAAATTATATTATTACTTTTTCAAAATTTAAAAAAATTAAAATATTCCTTTATAAATTGTAATTGGACGATAGATATTACACAATTAACAGATTCTAATAATTAACTCTTTATCGCAATGAGAATATTGTAAATGATTTTTGTTATTAATAATTAATCATAAAGTTTAATTTTTTTACTATTATATTTATGGTTTAATTTTTATGTTATAATAAAAAATTAATAATACTTATTTACTTGACGTGTAAATACTAGTGGTCTAATAATTTTTCAAGAAGTAAACATGAAGAAAATTTATAAATATAATAGTTATATGTTGAAAAATGGAAAATGAAATACAAAATTAATTAAATGAAGAGGAAAATAAATAGAAAAAAAAATTAATATAAGAATATAATTTTTAACTTAATTTATCTAATATATTTCTAATTTTTAACTCACAAAAATTTTCTCAATTTACATAATAATATAATATTGTGTAACTTCTTTGTTAACACTTTTTTTTTCTTCTGAGTTACATATATTTTTTATAAGAGATAATCTTATTTCATTATGAACGACAAATCTAAATATTTAAAATATTTTTATATTTAAGGTTTGAACGAGAAATCAGTGATTAAAAATAATTAACATTGAATGAGTTAATTTAGATGCTTAATAATTCGAAATTTATGATTGAAATCAAATCTTAATTATGAATGTAATTTATTAAGATGTTAATTATTTTGCATGAATTGTAAAAAAAAATTAAAAAAAATCATGAGGATCTTTTTTTCTTTATTAAATAAAGCATGCTCCTAATTTTTGGTTCCTTATTTTTCATATGAAACTTTTGAAGAATATTTAATGTATTTAATTGAGGTTATTTAACAAAATTAAAAAATCACTTATTTTATCAATTTCATAAACGTTTTTAAAAATAATTAAAATAGAAAATTTTAATCACGTTAATATTTGTCTTTGAATTTGAATTCACCCCATTGGTGTCTTTTTTCAACCTTTCTACATTTACAAGTTGACTAATATAAAAATTAAATTATTCGTTATTAAAGGTGAGATTGACCAATTATAAAAATTTCTAATTTTTTTAACAATTAAGTGTATATAAATTCAGATACATTTATTAGGGTACATAATTCAGGTTAGTTAAAATTTAATAAATGGATTTAAATTAATTTTATAAGATAATGTTGATCCAATCAACTTAATAAAGACTATATTTCTAATCATATATAGAAAAATAAAAAAAAAATTAATTATTATTAATATTTGTAATTTCTAGATCAATAAAAATAAAAATAAAAAGGCATAAAATCATAAAAATGAAATATATATATACGAATGAGATGAAATTATACTATTCATGTTGCATTTATGTTTAAGATTAAGAAATATTATTGACACAAATTTAAAATTGTACTTATAAAACTTATTCTTAATTTTTATTATTTATTTCATTTAATTTAATAATCTATAATACTAATTTATTTTAATTATTAGATTATAAAAAAATTGTAAAAAATCAAAAATAAATTTTTAACTTTTAGAATAAATTTCTTTCATTATAGTTATATATTAAATTATTATAATTATTTTTTATTAATATAATTTAAATTTTAAATTTTTATTAAACTAATTTATTTTTTATTTTTGAAAATTGACTAAAATAGTCTACTAAATAGAAGACTAAATTAGAGTTAAAAATTATTAATATAAATATAGATTAAATTGGTCAAACACAAATGTTTTAAAATAATTGATCAAATATATTGGACCCACCAATCTAACAATTATATTAGTCATAAATACTTATAAAACAACATTAGAATGTGACATGTGTCAATTAAAGTTGAATTTTTATTATCTGAAACATATTTTACCAAGATTGTCAACAAGATTGAGACCAGATTTATTTTTGTTTTTGTGGCCAAAACGCTTCCACCTTCGTGGCTATAAAATCAATCTCACAACATCAAATGTCAAATTTCATTCATGACTCAACCATACCAATAAATAAGAACACTTTTTATTACATTTATAATAATTCTACATATGTGTTTGATGTTAATTTATTATTTAAATAGTAATTTAGTATATAGGATTCTTTTTGTAAAAGTAATTATAGGATATTTTTTATATAATTGAAATTTATAATGAATATATGAATTATTATATTTAAAAAAATATATATATCTTTCACAAATAGTGCATTCGTAAATTGTGTTAAATTGTTTGAAAAATTATTGTAATTTATCACTCTTTTTGAATAATAAATGCTTAAAATAATGCATTCTCAAATTAGATCCGATTCGTTAGTAGTATAATTGGAACCCGACCCGAGTTAAAAATATAAAATGTAATTTTAATATTCAAATAGTTTTAGTTTTTTACTTTCGATTAATAGCAACGTGTTCATTTTTTAAAAAAAGTAAGATAAATAAAAGCTAAGAAATAAAGTGAATGGTGAACCCCACTTTTGTGACGCGTAAAAGGGGACCCACACAACACTGCAACGTTCAAAATGTGAAAAGAGAAGAGTAACCGCTAAACATAGTTTAATCTAATATTTTTTATTACAATGTTATTAGTATTTTATTTAAATAACTTTATTATTATGTAATTGAGTACTAAATGTGAGTGGTTATAAATTATCTTTCGTTTGAGTTTGATTTTTACATATATCTGAAATTTTAAGATAACATAAAAATAAAAATGTTTGTTTTGAAGAAAAAAAAAAAATATATATATATATATATTAAATTTTGAATTTTTATTTTATTAATCATAAATGCTTAAAAATATTAAATTAAATATTTTTTTATTTTTTTAATCTCGTTGTATTATTAATTTTAAAATTGTTACTTTTTTTTTCTTTAAAAGAAATCAATATGATGATATATATATCATAAAAAAAATTGTCATAGTAGATATATTATTCAAATCAATATTAATATTATATTTATATTAAATATTTTCTGGTGAAGATCTTCACGTATCGATATGATTTTGGTCTTGATTTTAATTTTAAGATAATAAATATAAATAATGATATTTATCATACTAAATTTAAATATATTATATTAAATATTTTTTTAAAATCTTCTCAAAAAAATATATAATTTTTAATATATCTTATAGAGCCACAAAAATAATTCTATTTTATTATTCATTATAAATAAATGCTTCATTTTAAACCATATATAAAAATTTTACTTACTTAAACATTTAAATGTAAAAACAAATACCGTTTAGAGAAATTTAAAAAAATTGATAATATATATATATATATATATATTAAAATACTATGTTCTTATAAATACAAAATTAATAAATATATTTATATCAATTTTATATTTTACTTTCAATTATATAATTTAAAAATTTTTAATATAAGAGAACATTAACTTATTTAAAGAAAATAAAATAAAATTAATAGTGAAATTAAATTAAAAAATAATGAAAAAAATATTGAACAATTAACATAAAAAAAATTAGATAGTGATTGGTAGAATATATGCAAGATTTTGTAAAAAATCACTATGAATAATATTAATAATTTTCTTTTTCTTTTAAAAGTCACAAACTAATGACAATGGTCATTTAGAAATAGATTCCAAAGCAAGAATAATTTATGCAACATATTGCAATTTACACACTCGTGGCTCACACACGTGCATAATTAATATTTAGATCAAGAAATTAGAAAAAAAAATTATATATGAAAATAATGTACTAATACATACAATTCTAAAATTAAAAAACTTACTATAGTTGATAATTTGTGATCAAATAACATGCATGCATTTTAATGACATAAAATACTATATCTATCAATATTCTAAGATTGAATATAGATAATTATTAAAATAACATCACATGACTGAACTATTGAATCCAAAATTTAAAGAAATATTAAGCAAACAAGTGTGCAAAGAATGAATCTTAAAATATTTGAATAGGTAGCTAGCTAGGGTTTGAGATGAATAAAGAAAGGTTGTTAAACATAAAGTTTTGTTTTTGCATGAAAGGGATTAATTAATTAAAAAGTTTACAATGTTCGAGTCACAAAAAAATAGATAAATTAAAAAGCTTTGAAAGTTGAAACATTTAGATATTAAGAGGTAGGAAGCTATGGCCATAACAAACCCTTAAGCTCAACTTTTATGAAAGAGACTTCCAAACTAATGAGGTGTGTGATAGAGAAGAAACAAATAGAAAAAGAAAAAAAGTGGAAAGAAAAATGGTTTCATTTATTTATTATTTTAAATATCTTTTAGTTATTTATTATATAATAAATAATAATAAGAAAAATTAATCATAATTAATTATAATTTTTCATGTATTAGTAAATTATTTATGATATAATAAGTTATTTATAATTAATTATATTATTTTTTATTGTATTTTTCCCTTTTTTTTTCTCTTATAAGGGTAAAAGGATCTTCTTCTTTTTTTTCATTTTTTTTTGTCAATTTTCGAACTTTCCATATATTCTATCTTTCCTCTTCCTATTTTCCCCAATCCCTTTCACATTTGCTTGAAACAAAGTGACCTAAAAAAAGACTTAACTTTGAACCATTTTCAATTAACATTTATGGAGAAAACAAAAACTTGTATCACATTAAATTTGTAACAAGAGAAAAATTAATAATTTTTTTTTTAAATTTCACATTAATTAAAAATAAAGCTTAATTATTATTTTTAACTTATATAAATGAAAAATATAAATGTATTTTTAACTTAATTTTGATTACTATATTAAAATTGATTTAGAATATATATATTTTTTATATATTATAATTATTAAGTTTTATTTTTAATTAATATAAATTTTTTTCAATATATTCTTATAAAATATTTATTGAGTATATTTATAAGTAATTTTACTAACAAAATTTGATGATAATTTTTAGTAAAATCTATCCATTTAGTTATGTTGGATAGTAAGTTGTATCTTCATGGATTAAACTTTTAAATCTATCCTATCTTTCTAATTTGCAACCCAAAATACAACAATAACAATCTTATTTGGTTTTATAGTGAATTAAAATTTCATTGATAAGATAATTACAGAAAAGAATCATTAATATAGTAACTTTAAAAGTTATATAAAACATGTTACTCTCCCATGTGTTTCATCTTTCTGACTTTTTCCCTTTGCTTCTGTGCATTGGTTTTAACTCTTATGGCAATCACATGCTTAGAGATGTGGTTTCACATGTTGTCATTTGATAAAAAATATTCAAAGCATCCCAAAGTTCTGAATTCTCTGCCATTTTCCCCCATTGTCTGATTATTGGAACAAAGCATCTATGCTAAGTTGATTACAATTTTTTTATAATATTTGCAAAAATATACTAAAGTTATTCTTTTGTTAAGATTATTAAACATGTGAATTTTTAATCTATGCATGTTTGGATTCAGTGGTTGCAGTCTCTAATTCATGTTTCAACATGAAAAGTAATTTTCAGCTTGAAGTCAGATTATATAGCCATAGTTAAACCAAACATGTATTTATGTGTTCATAGATTGAAAGAGTTTTGCAGAACTCAAAGAGATAAATTAAAATATCAGCATTAAATGTAATTAATTTTTCTCACAATAAAATCGTGTAGAGAGAATATGGAACCATCTTTGACTATTGCTATGAAGATTGCCCCCTCAAATTAAATGTGCTATTTAAGCAGGACCAAATTTTAGGTCACACTTTTCTGCTATATATATTGTACAAAAAGAAGGGCACTTGAATGAAAGTTGATATCTATAAGCCACAAAGAAATCTTATCTCTTATGAAATTTTTATGATTTTGGGTTCCTATAAGTGTTTCTTTTTTGGTATCTTTGCCTTTGGTTATTCTATAAAAACCAAAAGTTTAGGACTTGCTTTTAGAATCTTTGAAAAAACATGTAAGAAGAATTAGATGAACGAATTAAAGTTAAAGACACTCATGGCTTTTTGCAATTGTAAGAAACATGGCACTCAAATTGGATTAGAAATATAAGATAATCTTTGTCTTTTGCTTAAAGTTTGTGAATGGCGAATGGCATGGAGATGTTGAATAATGAAACAAGAGGGAATTTGGAAAGAAGAGAGAAACATGGGAAAAGGGATTGAAGGGGATAGAAAATGCCAAAGTGACACAATAGTCACTATAATTGTAAGCTTTTCCACGTGTAAGATTCTCCAATAACACAAAATTGTTTAGGTCACTCTTTTGTCAAAAGTGGGGAATCACCCCATTTAATATTGAAGGGTGGCAATGGAAGAAGCTATAAGGTTTCTATATCATATTGGATTGAAAAATTAAATGAATTAAGTTTTGTCTTTGAAAAATTGGGAGCCACTCCAATTTGGTTTTTCTTTTAGAGGAGTTAGCATTAATGTGTTTTTTAGTCATAAAATGTGAAAGATTTATATTATTGCATTATCAATGGAATAATGAGTTATTTAAATTGATAATGGGTTGATTGCACTGTTTGTGGATGAGCAGTATCATTTGACTTGTGGAATTCATAATAAATATCAAGTTGTGTTATACAAATAATCATTTTAATTTAACATATACAAACTACAATTCATTCCAGTGTGTATCTGATTGAGGTAACTGATATGCTACAATACTGCATAAAACACACTATACATTTTTTTTTTTTTCAACTTTTGACAAAATTTCAAATATCTAAAAATGAACAATTTAAGCTGTTCTTCATAGATCTCATTTGGGACTACCCTTTAAATATAAATTTTAAAATCTTTGCATGTTCAGAATTATGTGATTGTGGAAGAAAAAGGTATGTTGCAGTGCACCTTCATGGAAAGCACAAACCGACATGGATTTTGATAGTGGTTGGTGAGTGAGGATATGAGAGGAGAGTGGTCACCCGTTAGTTCTACAGAAAGGCACACCTTTCTAGCTAAAAGTTTGGATCAATTCCAATTGTTATTTTTCATTGAATGTCACTTATGAATGAGTTGAAGAGTTGATCAGAACATTTTGAATATATATTATCAGATCGTACATTTCCATTTAGTGTCACTGTTATTATACCCCTAAAACAAAGTATTATAATAGATTTTAATATAAAAGAGAAAGAAATTAAATATTCACTATAGGAAAAGATAGAAAGGCGAAAAAAATGCGAAATAACACCAGAAACAAGATAGAAAAAGTTGTAAAGTAAGATAATTAGAAATAATATTATAAAAAATATAAAATTATATTATGACAAAATTAGATATTTGATATCACTATTAAATAGTGTCATGAATAATATAAAAATAAAACAGAATTTTAAGATTAAAAAATAATTAGATACATACTAAAATCCATTATATTAAGCTAATACTAGATTTGGATAAAATACAGATCGTGGCAATGCAGACATGCAAAACTTAACTGAGTAAGCAAAGAGCTTCTATATTATAAAAGAGTCCTAAAAAATGGTAATCATAAAATAATTGATCATGGATCACATTGTTCGATTTCATTGATTTTAAGATTAAGAGATGGCAAAAAGAAGAATCAAGAAAGCTCAGTAATCACACGTTCACATTTATCTTCCAAAATCTTCACAGCTTCAGTAAATAGCACTTCAGGGGGTAATGCTCCTGTTGATTCAATAGTAACTACACAAACATAAAGAAATATAAGTAAGATAATCATAAAGAAATTGCCATAAATTTCAATCAATCATAAAGAGTGTCATACTCTTGGTATTTGCCACAACCATTGGGTATAATCTAATAGACCAACATTCTTAAAACTATTTCATTAGATAATCAACATCTGTAAGGCTTTTTTTTCTCAACAAATAAGGAGGAAGGGAATTCTAGCATCAGTCATGTCAACAAAAAAATAAATAAGAACCTACTCGATAAATTATTACTTCTACGTTGAACAACTACAACAAAAAAGATGTTCATATTTCAGACAACTTAGAAGATCTAGTCCTGTGAATTCAATAGACTATGCATAATACTTACAAATGAAATGATTTTTAACACGACGTAGTGATACACGATCTTCCCATTCTTTGCCCCCTCTGATGCATTCCCTACACAAAGTGCAATCCCGTGGTCTGGCTACTGTTGCCCTCCTTTTACCTGCTCAATAACCAAATCACAAACTAAGAGAGTACCAAAGAAAAAAGAAATTGAGGTCACATGTTATTAATCATTAACATGTTATGAGCAACACAAGGCAGACATTGATGCAAAACTATTCTTCACCATGATCATCCTTCACCATCAAGGTGCACACATAAAGATATAAAAAATTGACGTGAGAAGCACTGAAACAAAACTGAATTACCTTTTCCAATGTCTTCAATATCAAACACATTAACTGGGCACTTATTTTTTAATTCTTCAGCCAACTCATCCACAACCTCTTCCAAGAGTACAACCTAGAGAAGAAAAATCAAGCTTACACATGCCAGAATTTGCAAGTTTTGGGCAGTGTGCAAAGTGAATGTGACAAGTAGATAAGAGATATCTTGTATTCCCTTACCTCTGGAAGCATCCGATACCAAGCAGTAGCAACCGGGGACCATTTTGCATGTGTCCTACCAATGCCTTTAACTGCATGTACTTCAAGTTCAATTTCCTACATAGTATATGTTTACCGGATTCAGTATTCAGTATGACTTTCAGTATTTCTATACGAAGACAAGTAAACAGAAACAAGTTTGAAAAATCAGATAACTCCATGCCTTGCATTGCATGCTAAAAGAAAAGATAGATAGAAACAGAGGTAAAGAATCTTATGTGGTAACAAATCTAATGACCAACAATGTTACAATATCCAGTCTATGATCAGCAGAGAAAAAAAGGAAGTTGGCTGGACGTGAAACTATAAGTATCGAAATAAATGTTAAAGTAGATTCAGGGTGGAAAGAGAACATCACAATGCCACTAATAAAAATGTCAAAAAAGCACTCCTTTTAGAGCAAGTTACCCGTGAAAAAAATAGTTGATCTCTCTAAACCTGAAACCGTAAAATCTAAAAGAGTGATTACACTCCTTTTAGAGAAGAAGGTTACCTGACCAGGCCCAAGTTTAGCTAATATAATATCTGAATATGTAAGACCAATTGAATTGCTGGAAAATTCAGGAAGCGAGTCCTGGCTGCAAGTAAAAGATGTAAACGTTTTTGGTTTTGAACTTGTATTTGATTTGACATCTTCACAGGGAAGCTCGCTCCCATTAGGTAACCACTTTAGTTGATCAGATTTCACTGCATTAATATCACAATATCATCAGACAAAACAGATTGCAGCATTGGTAAGAGATAAATTTAAATAGCTAAATAAGAAATTAGAATCAACATATATTATCAAGCAAGAGCCTCAAGCCATATACCAGTAATACGAGGTTGACCCACTGGACAACGAGCATGCAGCTTGAAGACAATGGTGTTCTTTTCATGCTTGTCATCTCCTGCATTGTCTATTCAAAAGAAAGACAAAAATAACACATTTAACCTCAGCCGTAAATGGGCAATACACTGAAAAGTATACATAGTAATTCCTATTTTCAAGTTACACACAGGAAAGTCATAAAATTAATGAGAAATTCAATTTTGTATGGTTAGTGTAGATATAGACCTGGATATTCAAATAGCCTGGGATCAGCACGAATTGGAATGAGACCCAATCTATGGGAAAGAACTTCATCTTGTACAACTGATGTATTGTTTGCGATATATACTCTTTCAATAGCCATTGTTGGAACCTAAATTATATAACCACAAAAAAAAAATATTATCTCCACCAGTACCACAGAACTACACTACTACTGATAACCTACTCAAAGTTATAATACAAACAGCAATGAATAAAACTGAAAATAAGACTACTATAAGATGCTATACTTAACCGGAGATCATAAAAGAAATTTCCATTCAGCAAAAACATCAAAGCAAGAGAATTGACCCCCTCATTTAATATGTCTCCTCTGGCTTTAGGAAATTTAAATAAAAATTTCTACATGTAAAGGGCATCACATTTTCTAGATACTTATTTCCACATATAATTTATCATTTCATAATAAGCATTTCCATAACTATCCTGATGTAAACTTTCTGAATTTATTAATACAAAACAAGCACTTTGTGAGGGTAATCAAATTTAGGGGTGTGCAAAATTCAGTTTTTATAGAGAACAAACCAGTTTTCAAGAACCAATTCTGAACTGGTTTTGAACTGAACTGTTTTCAAACCATTTAAAAAATTGAATCGGTTTTGAACAGGTTTCGAACCAGATTTCACTACTCCTATGCAATGCATAGCTGCAATGGGTAGCTGCAACAACTTTAAACCGGACTCTTACTTTGTGGAACTAAAGAGGGATTTATATAACAAAGCAAGTAACATAAACCTGCAGCAATTCTCAGTAAGTCTGCAAAGATTTTGTAGCAATAAAAGCAAAATGAAAATTCCAAAGAGCACATGTCAATAATCTGTGTTCCTTGCTCCAAAATGACAGTTACCATTACCTATTGATCCAACATTCATCTTATTATTGCATAATTTACTCTTTCTTTTTCCTGATACTGAAAATGGTTGTGAAATACATTTACTCTTATTTCAAAGCTGATTGAATGACAAAAGATTGGCAGCCTTGAATATCAGTATTCCAGGACATACTAAACACAAATCATAATTCAATGCCTTTGATAGTCTAGTTAATAGACACTAGACCCATTTGAGTCAATTCAAAAGTAACTTGAGGCTTTATAGAGGTAGAAAAATATTTCTTTATTTTCTTATCACAGTAAAAATCGGAGTAAAATAAATCTGTTAATTTGAAATCAAGGGAAATAAATTTGATTCTTGCAAGTCTGTCAAGTCTACGTTAAAACATTCTTGTCTAAGAGGACACATGTACCTCCTCCGCACTGCTTGTGCAGTCAATGATTTAAAACAAAGTGTGTTAAAGATGTAAACTATGATTCATAAGTCTATTAGTTTGACAAATCATTCTAGGTACTGTACAGAGACATTAACAGGGTGTAAACCCATTAGATGTAAACTATGATTCATAAGTCTATTAGTTTGTCAATAACATTAAGTGTGTTAAAGAACAAAACATTCTAATCCTAAACTAGTAAAGAATCATGAGTGGCATCATTCTCTACTATTGCTATTGTGTACTTACTATTTTACATTACAAAATAAAATTTAAGAGCGAAGAGTGTTGGAAATTATGGCAAGGCATCTATTCTCGAAAAATAGCACTAATAAGTGCATCAAAATATTAAAAAAAAAAAATGCTATCACCATCGTACACAATTAAGGAAGCAAAAATATATTACCTCTGATATAAGAATTCTTCGAAATGCATTGGCAATTGCTGGATCAATACCAATTAAATCAAACTCCATGTCACTATCAGTAAGCCGCTTCACTTCAACTTTGAAGTTTTCACAGAAGCTATCTAACCGCACACTATTATCAACTCCCAAAATCGCATAAGCACCAGAATATTGTATTGTTTCTGTCTACAGACACCAATATAGAAAAACGTAAATAACAAAACAAACCCCTTCTATGATACATAACAAGTGCGCCACTTGGAATCCTAATTCCTACAATTCCAGCACCCCAATTGAAAAGATATAAACTTTATGAAATTAATTGTTAAAAAATAAAAACAAAAAAGGTAAAATAAGTATGAAGAATAAAATTAATTAGAGAAGGTTAAATGGAAGAGGGTTTACATGCACAGGAGCATCGTTGTTGCAAAGAACACGCGTTTTGAAAAGTTCGAGGTGTGGAGGGAGCTTTGATGGAACATTTTCTAAGCTCATTATGTAATCAAGTCCCAATCCATTACTACTCTGTTCCTCCATTGATTCATCTTCCTCCGACATCCTTGTTGTGCTTTGTTCTCTCTTTCTTCTTAGATTTTTAGTGGTCTGTGGGGTTAGCAATTGAAAGGAAGTGAATGAAGCAATAACGGTGGTGGTTTGTGGGCTGAGTTTGCTCTTCTACTTTCTTGGCAAAAAATAAAATTCGGCTAGGGTTTAGGGTTTATGGGGAAGAACTGCCGCGACGTCGTATTAAAATTTTAATTGTATTTTTTTGACACGTTGGGCTTTGCTTCTTTTTTAAATTATTTATAAATGGTATTAATTTCATTTTATTATCGCTTATTTAATAATTCTATCTTCTTCAACCACCGCCCAAAGCACATACGGTTTTTCATTTCCCCACGCCAAAATAAATTCCTAAAACTTTTCATTTATATCTCCTTTCACCTATTATACTGTGTAAAGTTTTCCTTATATTATTTTTTCATAAATAAATTATTTTAATTTTAATTATTAATTTATTATATTATTATATTATTATGTATTGATATTATTTTTATAATTTTTTAAAATTTTATTTATAAAAATTATACTTATTAAAAATTAAATTGAAATTTATTATTGATATATATAAATTATATTAAATTATTTTTAAAAATTATTTTATTTTTATCACACATAAATAATTTTTATAATTTAATACATGTTCTTTTTAACGAGTAAATGTTATGTTATTAATATTAGAATACATATTTTTATTTTTTCTTAATTTAAATATAGAAAATTATTGAACATACAAATTATATATAATCATGTTACTTTAAAATAAAATAAAAATCAAATTAATAAAATAAATATAATATTAAATGCTAATTTTATAATTAAAAAAAGTTATAAAATAATAAAAAAAAAAAAATATATATTAATTAAAATTTAAAAAATTTAATAATAATTTTCTATATATAAATCTTATGTGTACATAAATGAAAAGATAAATGTATAAAGAATATACAAATGAGATGTTGTAGTATAATAATTTGTGTTTTTGTTTGAGATATTATTAGTAATAATATGAGTTCTTGATATATTTATAAGTATTTGTATGTTTTGAAAAATCTAAATTTTAATTAATAAAATGAAACTCAAATTATGCTTGATTATTTGAAAAATGTAAGTAGTAATTTAAGAGTGTAAAAATTTAAGTTATGTTTGGTCATTGGATATATAATGAATAATGTTTTGCATATTATGAATTGTATGGTATCCAAATTATGTTTGTGTATTATGTTTGGTCATGGAGATGCTTTATTCATCTATACTTTTTAGGGAGTAAATATGATTTATTGAATAAGAGTTTTTCTTGTGTTAAATTTATTTTAGTTGAGAGTAGATTATGAGAGTCTTTATCCTTTAATCCATATATTTATAAATTACTTATATATGTGTTTTATGTGATTGTATCACATACATCTAGAGATAAAAGTATAAAAATATGAATGTATTTAAATAGATGAAATGAGTTTATAATTGAGTATGTATTAATGTTGGTAATGTTTTTGCATGTTTAATTTTGTCTATTTTTCTTATACATATTTATAATATATATGAGATTTATTTATAATTTTTTATTTGTTTTATCATTATTTTTGTTTTTGTTTGAATTAAACATTTTTATAAATAAATATATATTTAATAAAAATAAAAAAAACAACTAGATAATAAAACTTAAATTTTTTATGATTTTATTGTATAGGATGTTTTAGTTAGATATAATATTGGGATAGAAAAATTATTATTTTTTATTTAAAAAATATTTTAAATTTTACTATTGTTTTATTTTGAAGAATTTATAAAATTATTTTAATATTTAAAATATTTAATTTTAAAATTTTATTTTCTTATATTTTTTTTATAAATTTTAATTAAAAATTGATATATATGAATTCTTTATTTCTATCATGAAGAGATTTTGGAGTGGGTGGAAGTGACACGTTCTAATTATACCCCAATTCCTTGATCAATAGATGTTACACCTAATTCTTCTTACAATTTTCGAATCTTCACCACAGCTTTAAGAATCTTATGAGGAAGGACCTTGAGGACAGGTCCAATGTATAGGAAGGTCTCAAAAGGAGAAAAGTTAAATGATAAAAGGATTTTATAGAATATATTTAGAATATTATTTAATTTATATTTTAATCTTTTTATTTAAATGTTAATTGGTAGTTTTTAAGGATTTTTTTATTAGATATTTATAGCATTTTATTAAAGAGTCCCAATGAATACCACAAATCCTGAATAAAAAACATCCTTGAACATCATATTTAATATTATTGATTACAAGTCCTATTCCTACTCACCGACAGAACAGATTAATCTGTACCTCCATTAAATATAAATTTTATTAAAAAAAAAATTTAATATATATTATATAATAATGTTATGCTTAATCATATTAATATTTTCTAAATTATCACTAATAAAGATTTCTTATTAAATATTATTATTTTTACATATTAAATTACTCAATAACAACCAATAATTAAAATTAATTTTACGATTCTATTAAATGATTAGATCCTTCGAACCATATAATATAAAAATTATTCTTTTCTTTTAAAATTTAATTAAATTTAAAATTTTATAAATATGAAATTTTAAAAAAAATGCGAAGAGACTGGCAAACACATGATATAGCACCTATCCTACCAATCAATAATTATATTATCGTTTGAAGCAAGTGTCACAGGACAACTAAAATGCGATTATAATGAAGGGAAAATAAATTCAAATTAATTGATACCACATAATAAAAAGAAATATTTCTTTTCTGATTTACAGCTTTGCAGATGGAAAGTAAAAATGAACCTCAGCCTAACCATGTGTTTGGAAACTTCTTTTACAACTAAAAATTCATAACATCGGAAGTGAAAAAAAAAAAAAAAAGCTTGAACTTGTGGTACTAACTCGGATGTGAAAAATCACAATCCGTGATACGTTTCCAAACACTATAAATTACCTTAGAAACAAAACAAAAACACTATAAATTACCTTAGAAACAAAACAAAAACACTATAAATTACCTTAGAAACAAAACAAAAACACTATAAATTACCTTAGAAACAAAACAAAAATGTGCCCTACGATTAGGGCATGCCTATGATTTCAGGGTACACTTCAATAACAGACAACAGACAATCACCCGAACGCTCCTGTCTTGGAGCTGAGCCAGTTCTGCTAAAAAACTGCACAGTTGAATCACAGCTTCATGCCTTTCCATTGGCTTTGGTCATTTTTTGTTTCTGTTGTTTACTACCTTTTCTCTTTTTTTCTATTAAAGCTTTTCTCTTCTCCTCCCTGCAGGAATCACAAAATCCTTAGGTTTTCAAGGTATTTACTTAAGCGCGCTAAATTTATTGATAAAGTTATATTCTCTAAAGTTTACACGGAGAAAACATGTAACCTGGCTTTTGAAATCTCTTCCTTAGATGGAAATTGCCTTTTGGTCCTCTTTTTGGGCTCAGATTCAGAAGATTCTTTGCCATTTTCTTTTAGACCGTTAACTGGTTTCGAGGGCAACTTTCTTTTCTTTGTGTTTTTGGACTCAGATTCAGACGTTGCATTGCCATTTTCCTTTTTGCCATCATTCGATTTCTCCTTTTCCGTCTCCAACGTAGTAATAACTTCTTCCTTCTCGGCTATTTCTGTTGAATTTGCACCAGGCTTTGAGCTGCTCATTTTTTTCAACTGCAATATTAGGGTGTATAAAAACTATGAGTTTGTTTAAGCCCATATGAATATCGGTACTTTCAGCTTCCCAGTAAATGTCTATGATTAACATTGACAATAAAAAAGATTGAACTTTCCCAGCTAGGTTGGATACTAAAAATAGTAGAAAAAAGATTTGATTTTTTTATATTGCACTCCGATAAGTAGAACTAGACTCAAACCACAATTTAACAATAAAGATTATTTTATAAGTTTCAAACCAACAAGATAAATTTGTAAATTAGTTTTACCAATAATTTTGTAGTCCAGCAGTCTTGCTCTGTTAAATCCAATTTCATCTATCAAACTGAGAATACATACCTTTGCAACAAAAAAACCATCCATATTTTGTACATGGGGATAGAATCGCCTTGTCTTTTCCAAAGAAGGGTGAAAACGTTGTTCCCTAAACCTTATAAACCTGATGTAAGGCAAATGTCACAATATAGTGTGATATGCTTCAATTCTTAATCGTAACAATAAAGAACTAGCAATAAAATCATTACCCTGGACGCCCAAAATCAAGTCCACAGGGAACCAGTTTAACATCCCGCTTTTTGAGTGCATAGTCAATAACTGCTTCATTCTGAAGAATGGTGAAAGAACTTTAAGAAACATACAACAACAAAAAAGGAAAGAAAAGAAAATGAGCAAACAAACTCAGTAGATTCAACTGAAAACAGACCTCGGCAACCATGATTGAGCATGTAGAATAAACAATGTATCCCCCAGATTTTGAATTAGCATCCACCATGTCAATTGCCGCAAGAATGAGCTCCTATAGGAAAAAAAAGTTACTAAACAAGAGTATAAAAGGATAAACTATTATTCAGGTGTAAGATTTGATTTTACCAACAAAAAAGAAATTTATTGTGAAAGAAGCAGAACAGAAAACTTTTCCCACTATTTCATGGCAGAATATAAAAGATGAATTATTCTGCCCCAAGCCTGACAGTGCTCACTTCCCAAACAACATTTCAACAAAGTTCAATTTACCTTCTGTAGCTGTGCACACTTTTGTATATCTTCCAAACTTTTAGAGGTTTTAACAGACTCATCTTTGGATATAACCTGCAGACAGAAAGTCCTTCTGTGTTTTTCAACGTTCTTCATCGAAAAAAGGACAAGAAATCCCCCCAAACCTTAACCCCCCTAATATTATTCATTATTTCTTACCCCAGTTCCACTGCAAGGAGCATCCAATAATACTCTATCAACGGCATTGACACCTAAAACTTTTGGAAGCTGAAATAGATAATATAGACATTAAACAGATGTAAGCATTTACAACACAGAATACCATTATATGACCAACAAATTATAGGACTTACAAATGGCAGTGACATGTGAAAATCAGCGTCAAACTAAAATGTTTATGTATACATTTACTAAGGATAACATACAATAATAATTAATAATTCTTGTAGCAAAAAGGGTCGAGACAATTTTCTAGGTATCAGTCTATATATGTATACTGGTTCCAATGTCTTATTATAAACTTTGGAAAACCTAGATCAGCCAGAGAAATTTCATTCAAGAGATATAATTGAGAAGAGTGGTTGGCTGGCTACTTTAGCTTTTGGAAACTCATTACCCATGAGTGATTGGGAGCAGAAGGAACTGTGAGAGGAGGCTCATACTCTGATACTGGTTATGATGTTACACAGATTATTGGGAAGATAATAGTAAGCTACAATCATATTCAGATGATTTAGAAGGAAAAAAAGGGCAAGTAACATGGAGAAATCATTGATGGAAAGAAACAGCTTGGTTCAGAGATGGGAAGAGTTTGTAAATAGGGTTGAGATGTCTTCACATCGCAGTCTATGGAGATGGAGGCTAAAATAGAACGTGTAGAGTGCTTATTCGTAATGTAGATTCTCAGCAGCTGAAGATTGAATATATGATAGCTAGTGTGGATTGCTAAATGCTGATCAGGACGAGTCTCAAACGACAGTGCACTTCAAGCAGAGCATCATTATCTTAAATATGTGAGAGCACCTTTTTAAAAAACAAAAAAATGGACTTTGGTGTATTGACTATGGGCAACTATCACTGCAGACATGGGAGGCTGAACTTGAGAATGAAAAGCTGTATGATGAAATAAGTAGTCAGAAGCATAAATTGGAACAGAAAGCTGCAATTGAAGAACAAAATTTTCCCATTGATGATACGACCAGAAACATGTGAAACGTAGCTGGTGATGCCTTGTCAAAGTCTGAAACAAAAATCTGGTTTCTGGTAGTGATTCCTCGAAGAATTGCTGAGAATGCTTATATAAAATCATGTAAATAATAAATGAAACCTGTATATGGGGTTGTATGTGATGGAATCCATTCACAAAAGGATAAGGATGATCTACACTTCACGGGAAAGAAGTATTGATAACCATGATAAGTAAGAGGAAGAAATTCATAAATATAGAAGAGATTTGAGGAATCTTTAAATGAATTGGTGCATGTCAAGGAAGATAGATTTTTGGAAAAGCACATATGTTTATCCAGTGAATTTGAACTGTGACTAAGAGTTGAGGAATTGCAAGGGCTTCTTAATCAGGAGGGGCAGAAATCAGGCTAAAACAAACAAATAAACTTAAACATACGACTGTTGAGATGGAGCACTTAAAATCAGAGATAAACCAGGAAAAAATCTCAGAGCATGAACAGAAGTTGTGACAAACAGTTGACAACCTATCCAGTTTCATAACAATAATACACTCTTTTTTGTAGTAAACACTAAAACAATAATAAAAGAGGGCAAAAGATGCTAACCTCCTTTCCATCGTAGTTACAGACTACAGTGTTAGATACACCCATTCGATGCAAATTTGCAGTCAAAGACTTAAGCCTTGGCACCTTCATTTCATTTGCAAAAATGAGTCCTGCCATGAAAAATAGTATGATTGGGTTATTAGAAACATGAATCTACAATAAAAAACTTGAAGCAAAATTAAGATGCAAGAGAAAAGTGCAGTTAGTTCAGCGACTCAAATTCTAAGATCCAACGGACTGTAGATACCAAGACGTAAAAAATGAAAAGGGGATTTTTTTTCTAGTGTCAGAATTTAATTGAAAAGTTTCATGTATATGCCAAACGTTCACTATTGCACTTAATATGCAGAGTTACAGCATATTTTCGTGCAATAAAAAATAACTTAATAATCTAATGCGAAGTTTAATCCAAGTCTGAAAAACAAATTCCACAAGCCAGAATAAAGTAAAATGTTTGGTTCCTCTTCTTGCTAATATTTATTTATTAAAAAAATTCAAATCATCCCAACTATATATTATATGGACAAAAAGCAGCATAAACATACATTAAAATAAAGACACAGCATATTCATATTAAAAAAACAATTTTTTAAGTAAAAGGGCCACACTATTATTTCTTTTTTGTTTGACATTTTTTCTGCTCAGCTGTTATGCACGTAGAACAGAGCACTCTCATCGAATATAATTGATAATATCCAAAATAAATAACATAAGCTACACTGTCTTTCAAGATAACATGAGTAATAAGATTATACGTCTCTACCACTATACTGGTTACATATATATGAAGCAGCGCTGTGAAAAGATCTTTACAAGCTCTTTGGTGCCAAATAATCGATATACATGGTTTAAAATACATAAAAAACCAAGAAAAACAAAAAAAGAAAAAAATACCAGTATTCTTCATTAGAGCAGCAATGTAAGTAGTTTTACCACCTGGTGCAGCTCTGCAAAAGGCATAAACTTCCTTCAGCAAAATAAAAGCATTGCAAAAAGAAACATGTTCTGCATTGCTATCAAAACCAATAAAGTGCTCATTAAAAATATGAATGATAATATTAACATCTTATAACCTAGGACGCACAGACATATGCACTTCTAAATAGCAGTCATGCATGTCACAATCATGTCAGAACTTGACAATGTAGCTATTATATGAACACTTTAAATGCTTTTAGCTGCATTTTAACAAAGATTAACTTACGCCATATCAACAACTCGTTCCTTCTCTTGAGGAGCCAAGGCCATGACAGGCAGAAAAGAGCTCGCACTTTGTAGCTACAGACAGTTAAAGAACTAGTAGTAAGTGCCTCACACAATATTAAATGAAATGCAATGAGAATCCACAGTAGTAAAAGGCCACCTACCATGTAGAAACCAGCCATATACTCGGGAGTGGCACCGATTGGCACTTGAGAATCATACACAACAAGTCCAACCTGCGGAAAAGAAGAATATCATCCCATTTTCTTATTAGGTAGTTGCTAGTACTCATGATAAGAACAACTACACAATAACAAAGAAAATATCAGGATCCAAACATGCTAAGACACAAGTCCCTTCTTTACCTTTGACCATTTGCTTAACGGATCCAAATTAACTCCCCTATTTATCAAAACATCAGCCAAATCCCTTCTGCGTGTCTGAGCGAATGCAGAAGAAAAATGAATACTCTTAGTGGGGAACAATAATAAATCCACATTAAGAAATAAACCCAAAATGACAGAAAAGGACATGCGACCTTCAATGTGTTAGTCCTCAGACATATAGGGCGTGGCTTTTCAAAGGCTTCAATAAGTTCCATAAGTTCAACAACCGGAAACATCTGAGACAAAACAAAAGACAAGGTATTTACTCAAACTCTCTTTACACATTAATGAAGCACAATTCCCTTTATATGTTCAGCCATACTGAGGTAAAAAATGAACAAAAAGGGCAATAATAGCAATTGGGAAGAAATTAAAGTTCAATATGTTAGCAGTAAAAATATAATTATACCAACCTCCACTAGAGCACCAATTAGAAACTCATTGTAGCCATAGTACGTACAAATGTCTTTCTTAAGCTGATCAACATAATCTTTCCTCGTTACTCCATCTTGCCTCAAAACCTTAAAATTTGAAAGAACACGAACAACTACAAAAGCAAACACATTTAAAACAGTTTCAAGAACTAAACAGAAAATCCCTCTTCCCAAAGCAACAAGCAGACAAGCAACTATATTGATGGATTGGGAAAAATGTGGACTACGTTTTCCCAAACATACAGTTACAGCACAACCTGAAGAATGTTCACAAAAACAGTCAAAGAGAGTCAACAGCAGAGTAAAACTTACTCTCTTTAATCCTCCTTTGGAGATTGGAAAGATCAGGTGGACGCAAAGCCTCTTCCTCAAGTTCCTAACAACAAAAAAGAAAAAGAAACATATTCAACACACATTCCAACATCCAATAATGTAAAAACCAAGAGTGAGAGGTTTAAACAGCCTTGGGGTTAAAAACCTTAAATAAGCTTTACTTTAACATGAGCTCTTTACATATGCTACTTATTTTAATAAGCTTCAACAAGAAGCTTATTTAAAAGGCACGACCAAACAAACACATACTAACAGCTTACATTACATGAAAGGTAAAAAATTCCAAATAAACTCTACAGTAGCTCTTCCAAAATCCAAACATTCCCTTACTTACACTAGCTTACTTGGCGTTGAAAGAAAATACTATTTCTAAACCATTCTCCTATTATTTAAGGAAATCAAAAGGCTTGCAAAAAATAATGAAAAATAAATGAAACCTCTTTGGTTGGCAATCTGAACTCATCAGACTCTTGGTTGATATTGAGCTGCATTTCGGCTTCCGCATCCTCTTCCTCTCTCGCCTTCTCTTCATCAATAGCTCTCGATTTCTTTTCGATATCAGAATCATCAGAATCAGAACCGGAACCTGAGTCCGAACCAGAGTCGGAGCCTGAGGCTTTCCCTGCAAGAGAAAAAAAATCACAAACATTAGAGCACAGTCACAACAACAATCTTGAATGCTACACGCGCGCATACGAACAACTAGCACCTTCGTCATCATCGCTTCCTTGGAGGAAATCGTCGGCTAACGGATCGTCCCCGTCGGAAGAGAGCTCCGACGCGGAGTCGGAGTTGTCGTCGCCAAGTTCGAGTTCCTGCGGTTGCAGCTGCGACGGCGTGTCTTCTTCGGATTTGGAGCTGGAATCATGCTTGGGTTGGGTCTTCTTAGGGTTCTCCGCGGATTTGCGTGGCTTCGAAGGTTTCTTCCTCGCGGGAGCCATTGGAAGGAAGTGAAATGAAGCAGCAAAGAGATAGTGTGGTTTGCGCGCTGAGTTTCTTCTTCTTCTTCTTCTACTTTCTTCGCAAAAAAAATAAACTCGGCTAGGGTTTAGGGTTTACCGGGAAGAGCTGCCACGACGCCGTTTTATTCTTTGCTCATTAGATTGTACTTTTTTTGGATCACGAATGAGACCAATGTTGGGCTGTTGGGCCGTTGAGCCGTTGAGCCTTGCTTCTTTTTCGTATTATCAGTAAATGAATAATTGCTAGTTTGGTTTCACTTCATATAAAAACATATTTTATATGGTAAATAATTTTTTGATGTATTTTAAATTGATTCATTGAAACTAGTATCTTTAAAATTATTTTCAGTATTTTTTATTTCCAAAATTTAAAAAATCTACAAATTTAGTTCTGAGAGTAACTTATTACTCTTAAATTAATAAATTTCAACATATAATCATTCTAATTAATTATATATTTGTAGACATAATGACATATGACATTACGAAAATTAATATAATAAAAATTTAATTTAAAAGTATTCATTAAATTTCTATAAAAAAATACTGAAAAAATTTAGATATTTTAATTTTAATACGGACCAATTTTAGGAGTATTAAAAGTTTATTTAACTTTTTTTTTTTGTAATCACGTTTTTTGGGAGACTTTCATGTTACAAATTATTTTTCTATTCGAAAATAATTGAGTCTAAGTAACTTCTGATAACTTTTATGTTAAAGAAAAAAAAAATCTTCTAGTTACTTTTACATTAGGTTAAAAATGCTTCTCTCAATCATTTACTTAATAATATTATTATTATATTACCATCAATTTTACTCATGCGACAAGATAGCTATTGTGTAAGAATCTTGTGTAGTTTATAAGCTAATAAATGTAGAACTTTCTCTACTTTTTTAGATACAAGTTTTAAAAGAAGAGCATGATGCCACAATCTAAGTCAGGAAAAGTTTTGTGCTCAAAGATTGCTTATAAAAATATTTATGAGAATAAAATGATAACTTTAACTTGTCAATTGTGAAAACAATTTTTGCTCTACTTGATCGATTATCTAAAGTTGAACTTTCATTATTCAAAGTAAACCAACCAATCTTCATTCTTCAAGGCATGATAAGAATAAAAGTTCGAGTACAAGTACTATCACACAGTGGACAAAGCAAGTATGTATACTCCCCTCAATCACTCAAACCAATAATAAACAAAAATTAACGAGTTCATAACAAAAAACATGAAGAAATGGTCATTGACTGTTAGAAATGGTTGTCCCCAGCGACTTGAAATTTCACTTATCCTGTAATTATTCTTTCAGGTATTCACTTTCCCTAATACCAATCTCAATATAAGCTTGGGGCAGCCTTCAAAAGTGTTTCTGAATCAGTTTCAATTAACTTCAAATGTTATTCTGGCTATTCCTTTTCCCTGATAATGGTATCAAGATCAGCTTTTAGTTCACTCACATCCAAGCTCTTGGAAGTCACGGCTGCCAGTTTCGTTTCATATTCAGCTACTTCTCTTTTAATTCTATCTGTTGCCAGAATTTTCTCAGATATTTGTTCAAAACCTTTGTGGATGCTAACCAGTAGCCTATAAACCTGCAGCCCTGTTGGATCTTTCTTTGCTTCCCTGGAAAGATAAGAAATGGAAAAAAAGTGCACATTACTTTTTGGTGAAAAACAAAATAATTAGTATGTTTTCTTTTTTCATCTGTCTTGTTTTGTTTCCCAGTATATTTCAATTTTATTTCTTTTTTCTTGCTTGTGCATAAGGATTCGTAATATTTGTGTGGGTATGTGTATGCTGTGGCAATAAAACTTCCATACCTGAAGACAATTTCATCCGCGACAGCATATGTTCGATGCAAGCGTTCCTGAATAGAATTACTCTCCAGTTGAACCTCCCTAGTATCTTTCAAGATCCGCTCAATATCAGCGTCTTGTTTCCGACTATTTTTTGTAATCTCCTTTATCCTGTCAGTATAGGATTTCCTGGATGCTACTTTCTGCTGCTTCTCAAGATCTGCAGAAAGTTTCAAATGTTCCTCCTCCCTAGAGAGTGATGGAGAGGAGAGAACATCGTAGTAAAAAATTTAACACACTCAGTAATATTATTAAGTTAGGTAAATCCAGTGTAGTTGTGCTTTAATAATAAATTAAAGATGCAACACACACAAAATGAAGACAAAGTTTTTAAACAAAGGAAATGAATCTTGGTGCTGCACTGGTACTATCGATCTCTTTTTAAGTATTTTTTTACTCTTTCTAGGAAGCAGAGTTGCACGGTCAGCTCATTTATTGCAAAATTAGCAAATTGGACTTAATGCATGAAGAACTAGAAGAAAGCTAACTTCCTTAATGCATAAAGAACTAGAAGAAAGATAACTTCCAAGAAGTTTCCATACCTATTAGAAATGGGAAAAAAAGATATGGAAGTAAGATATCTTCATTTAAGCAATACTTGAAGGGAATCAAGAAGGATGGTGTAAAGAAAAGCAGTAGAGCATTAATCTCCAATTCCTAAACAAAACTAAAAGACATATGGCTCACTGGAAGTCTCCAGCATAGATTTCACAAGAAATAAAAAAATGTAGTAAGCAGAGTCTCATCTCAACCCATTTTTTAACTTTGCATTTTCAATCTGCCTTTGCTTGCTTTTGCTAACAATTTTATGTCAAATGGAAAAATCAATGCAAAATAAACTCCAGATATGTACCTCTTCATAATTTCAGATAAAATGAACTGCTCTTCCTGCTGCACTTCTCTCAACTTTTGAAGCATTTTTAGAGCATCTGGATTGTTTGAATAGAGAGACTCCTCAAGACTTTTCTTTCTCTCCTCCAAGGGTTTTCTTACAGCGTCCCTGAGACACATTAAAAACAAAAGAAGTTAAAAATCATTCCACTGCCTTCACTCTCTTAAGAAAATAAAGAAAATTATTCAGTGCTAAAAAATTATCAATTTTGTCTTACCAAAGTGATACCCCCCATTTTTTATTGGAGATCAAATTGAGCATTGAACTATTCTATGCTGTCCCTATGATGACCCAGAATTAAAGATAACCGTATAAGAGATGTCATACTCATATAAGTAATTTTAGAAAAATCACATAAACAGTTTGACCTACCACTCAGACTCCAAAGTCAAAAGGTAATCCCTTTTAGCTTGTACTTGTTCATTCAACTGGTCAATGCAGAAGTCAACAGAATGTTGGTTATTAAATGCCATTTCAGTTGCTTCCTTCATCAGTTCCAATTCTTGTTCAAGATGCTCTAGTACTGAAGCCTTTACAGTTACTTCATCAAATAGTTCTTTCTCCTGAATTTGAAATTTATCAGTTTCAATTCAAGTCTTATCTAGTCCAGCATCAAGCCTAAAGAAAAGAAACACATAAGCCATATACTTCAATTTTGCATATGTAATCGTCATAAGAGAAAATACGACCTTTTATACACATTAAATTCAATAATACCTCTTTCATTATACAGATTTTACAGTTGGACATAATAGATAAAGAAATAATAAAAAGCTGAAAAAAATCATATTGTCTCAACTAGACACAGCTTATTATATTAAGAGATAATTTTGGAAAACATACTTTTTGTTTCAAGTTTGTCAAATATCCACCCCCAATATGAGCAGGATTCTCTTCCTTTCCTGATGAACCTCTTCCAGCATCAACCTGTCCTTCAGACAGTTCCTTCGCATTTAATGCATAGTTGAATTCATCCTTTATAAAACCTTCCATCCTAGAGCTGGATTCATCTTTGTTGGCCTGATTGATAAAGACATCATCCTTGGTACTCTCTGTTCCCCGAGTCTGGGTGTCCATCATAAGATCATTTAAAGTGCTTTCAACTATATAATAATCACTAATTACCTCTTCATTGTCTTCCTTTTCAGTTGAGTCCTACAAAGAGCTTAGTTAGTTATTTTCTCTTAGTCTGTGTTTAGTATGGTCAGTCAACGACCATTTAACTTTCACACAACTATGAAATCCTCTACACCAAGAGTTCTATTAACTTATGTAGATCTTCTTCGTATGGATACAGGAACAGCCACAAGCAGAAGATATATTTTGTTTTTAAGTATAAATGCAGAAACAGTGAACACAAGAACCATTATGAGAAGAAAAGCAAGCAAAGACACCAGACTAGCAACAACCATCACAGATACAATACAAGCATTTTGTCACGAAAAAGATCATAAATCTCCTGTACCAAAAAGAGAGAAGACAAAGACAGAAGCACAGCGACAAATATGCAAATGATATATTAAATCCTAACAACTGACAATATAAAGCTCTAAAGTTCACACAATCAAAACAAGAACAAGCGGTGGTGGGTGGTTGTTCTACAAAACATCACTCGTCAAATATCAATCATATTATCACACGGTTTTAAGAACCATATCAAGAAGCCTTAGTTTTGCACATCTACATAAGCTAGTTAAGTTGGATAGCATCACAAAATATGCTTGAGCAGCCTACTATACCTAGTGTAGTTCACAATTCACACTCAGAACTGACATAACAAGCTAACTTATTATTATAAGTTTTGCAACTCCACATTCCTTAATTTTATCAGAAATGCAAATTCACCAAAAGGCACATATATTTCAGTTGTTAAGAATTATAATTAACTGACTAACTTAATATGCTGATTCTTATAAAGGATTAAATTAAGTCATCAAAAGATAACAGTGAAAAAGAATAACATTAAAATGCCCAAAGTTTGATTTCAATCTATAGCTAAGATACCAGACTAAGTTGTTCAACAAACTAAAATTTAAATAAAAAGGAAAAACAGAGAATGACAAACTGATATGAAGATTGATCACTGTTGAATGATCTGGGATTCCCACTCACTATTCCATTAAGCTGCAATGATTATACACAGACAGAACATAACACATCAGAATACCATTTATATATGGAAAATCTAAATAAAAACCAATAACCTTTATTGGTTTCCATATATTCAAACACTGACCCAGAAGGGAAAATTGCAAAAATTGTGCATTGTGACAGTACCTGGGTGAAGCTGACATCTTGAGCGTGACCCAAATTCTTAACCGCGAAGGTGATTTCGGAGGCGACGAAACTCCGGAGGGACGACACTTAATTTTCAAGAATGGTGTCTGAGTGAATCTCCCAAGAGAGTACTCTGATTATCAGACACCAAGCGATGTCGTATCGCTCGTTGCAATCTTAGATGGACCAAAGGTTTTTTTTCAAAAAGGGTATTTTAGTTTAAATTATTATTTTACTAACTCAATTGTATAATAAATAAATAATTTGAACATAAAAGTTATATTTAAAATTTATAATAAATAATTAATGGAGTCTTGATGTATCATTAATTTTACGAAATATTTTTTTTATATATGAAGTAACTTTATATTTATTATTATCATTTTTTAAAATAACTTATCAAAATGATTAATTATCATATTGTAAATAATATCAATACAGGTTGAGAAAAATATATTTAAAATATACAAGAGGTTCAGAGAAATTCTTAAATACGTTTTCATAAAAAAAAAAAAAAAAACTCTTAAAAATTCCTTAAAAATACTCACATTCTATATATAATTATTGTAGTTTGTGTAAATAAATTATTAATTAGAATTCATAATAGGTCTATCATTCATAAATTATAGTTTATAGTAAAACTGGTAATTTTTATAATAATTATTTCAAAAATTATACACAAGATAATTTTTAAGTAGTTGACAAAATAAAAATATGACAGAAATTAAAATCTTTTAAAAAAAAAGTGATATGAAAACATCTATCCTTAATAAATAATTTTAATAAATGCATTTATTTAATTAAGAAATCTTTTTCTGTTTTTAATTTTTGAACTTTTAACTATAAAAATATCTAACGTTGAAAATTAGAAATTAGATAAAAATAAGGAAATGTTTCCATAGTTAAAATTAAAATTAAAAAAAAAAAATCTTTTAAACTAGACAACACCTTGTTTGTTTTTTACATAAAACTCAAGGTTGCCAAGAAAGATTCTTGAAGATAAAATTTCCGTCAAAGACTCAATGATTGCAGTCACATTCTTTTCTCCTCGTTTCTTTGTGAAAGAATGGTTTTATGAAAAGCAAACCTATGAGTTATCCAACGGAATGCTGCAATATTGAAGGACATGAATTTTTTAAATGTTCTTCATTTTCTTATTATGCATATCATAATGGTTGAAAATACACCGAAAACTTTTGATAATGGTTAAAGGGTATGTGTATGAGGACTAGATAGAACACACCAACAACTTGTCATGAAAAGTTTGTGTCACACAAACCAAAATTTTACCTTTATATATAGCCATGATTGTTGTTGGTTCGATGCAGTTGACAACAAATAAAAATTAGAATTTGCCTCAAACTACCTCCATTGACTTCACTGATCATGGAAATTGGGAGAGAGGATGAGATTGTAAACATTTCCATGTCACCCCCAGTAGTTGATTCCATTAGTAACAATGACTTATGTCACAACAAAGACTTCATGTCTCAGCCATATCTTCAGAATAAGTGCTCAGAGATTGACATAGATATTGAAGCTTCAAATTTCGAACAAAATCGCCCCCTCCCTATATTTCTCAAGGTACTAGGAAGTAATGGCTTTAAGTTGTAGGACAATGATGATACAATACATTTTTAAGTAATTTTCTAAAAGTAAATGGTGAATGCACACTGTGTTAAGTCTGTTAACTTTTTGTAGTAGTTACTTTAAAAGCAATACTTGTCATTGTTTTTGAATGACAGTGTATAGAAATTAATCTCTTCTTTAATACAAGTATGATTGGTTTATTTTCAAGAGTCAATTTATTTGTCTTGTAGATGTCACTTTTAAAAAGTGTGTTAACCTTTTAGAGAATAAACCATCAAGTAATGTGTTAAAAAGTGTATTTAGGAGACTGTGATACCTGCACTCCTCTTCTTTAGTTTTTTCTTTTTGTGTATTTTTCTTTTGTTGCAAATGGACCAATATTAAATTAAGTAACAAGTATCATAACTTGTTTTGGACTGTTTGAAGTTATCTACTCTTCATTTCTCATGTGCAGTTTGAAGATGTGGAGTATAAGGTGAAAAACAGACAAGGTGTGTCAGGTAACCTTGTGAAGACAATGGTGTCAAAGGCAACCACACAACCCACTTTGAAAGAAGATAGATACAAGAAAATTTTGAAGGGAATCACAGGAAGCATAGGCCCTGGTGAAATTCTTGCGTTGATGGGTCCTTCTGGCAGTGGGAAGACAACCTTGTTGAGAGTTATAGGAGGAAGACTAGTTGAGAATGTAAAGGGAAAAGTAACTTACAATGATGTTCGTTTCACTCCAGCTGTCAAGAGGAGGTTAAGTGATTAACATAATCATCTATGTTACTTCAGAAATGGAATCCCTACATTCTCACATGAATTGGAACCATTAGATTAAGATCATAATGTTCACATTTAAGATACATATCTTAAGTTGTCCTTTTTGGGATAAAATATGAGTCATCTGATCTTTGTCTAATGATTCTGATTATCTAAATATGTGAATGCAGGAACTCTCTGAATGTGTTACTTCAAGTACTTGATACTTTTATAGAACATGAATGTGTGCTAATATTTTTTATTTTCTTTTTCCCCTACCTGCTAGAATTGGGTTTGTGACACAAGAGGATGTGCTTTTCCCACAGTTAACCGTTGAAGAAACTTTAGTCTTCTCTGCACTTTTGAGGCTACCAAAGAGTATGAGCAAGCAGCAAAAATATGCAAAAGTGGATACCACCATCAAGGAGCTAGGCCTAGAAAGGTGTGTTTTGCACCATATTTTAATATGCAGATAACAAAATTAGACAGATGTTACTTCAATTGAAAGACATAAAAATGTTCCCTAAATAATCTCTTGCATAACCATAGGTGTCGCCACACAAAAATAGCTGGCGGATATCTCAGAGGCATATCAGGAGGAGAAAGGAAGAGAACCTGCATAGGCTCTGAAATTCTTGTTGATCCTTCACTATTGCTACTTGATGAACCAACTTCTGGCCTTGATTCCTCCTCAGCAAACAAACTCCTTCTGACTCTTCAAGGACTAGCCAAGGTATCTATAACTAAATTTAATCATGCTCCATTATGATAAAATGTTCAAATGTAGAACTAGAACCTAAATGCATGAATGTAAATGCTGAGAGTTACATTTGATTTACTGATAGGCTGGAAGAACTATAATCACAACAATACACCAGCCATCCAGTAGAATCTTTCACATGTTTGACAATGATATCAGAAGGCTATCCTATTTACTATGGAAAGGCTAAGGAAACAATGGACTACTTTTCATCTTTGAGATTCACCCCTCAAATATCGATGAACCCTGCAGAGTTCTTGCTTGACTTGGCAACAGGACAAGTGAATGACATAAGTGTTCCAACATATATCTTTCAAGATCAAGAATCTTCTGACCCTTCAAAAGTTGTTGTTGAAGTAGGATTTTCCTCAGACATATATATTTATGGACATGTTTCTTACGAGCTTGTTATTAATTCCTTCTTTATTATGTTAGTATCTACAACTCAAATATAAATCTCTACTGGAGCCAAAAGAAAAAGAAGAGAACCATAGAGTAGCAAGCACACCAGAACACCTTCAACTAGCAATTCAAGTTAAGATGGAGTGGACATTGAGTTGGTTGGACCAATTTGTGATTCTTTTCAAGAGAACATACAAAGCAAGAAGAAAGGACTACTTTGATAAACTAAGACTAGTTCAAGCACTTGGGATTGCACTTTTGTTGGGGTTACTTTGGTGGAAATCTTCAACCAATACTGAAGCTCAACTCAGAGATCAAGTAATTTCCATAGCATTATTTATCTCATGTTGCAAGATCAAGTTTCTAATAACAATTTTTGTTGTAGGTTGGTTTAGCATTCTACATCTGTATATTCTGGACATCTTCATGCATTTTTGCAGCAGTCTATGTCTTTCCATTTGAGGAGGCCTACTTAATAAAAGAAAGGAAAGCTGACATGTACAGATTAAGTGTATACTATGCATGTAGCACTCTATGTGACATGGTGGCACATGTTCTGTATCCTACTTTTTTCATGCTCATCTTGTACTTCATGGCTGGCTTTGAGAGAACTGTTGCTACCTTCTTCTTGACACTATTAACTATTCTGTTAATAGCTATAACAAGTCAAGTAAGTTGTGTCAAAAGTACTCCATGAATGAGTAACTGGTTTATCCATCATTGATTCATTAACATCTATAATCTTGTCATCAGGGGGCAGGGGAATTGTTTGGAGCTGCAATTATGAGTGTTCAAAGAGCAGGTGCTGCTGCTTCTTTGATACTAATGTTATTCCTTCTCACAGGTGGCTACTATGTCCAGGTATATACAATTATTTCATTTTAGTATAAAAGTTTTTCCCATAATAAGTACCAACAATACTTATAAAAATGACATACAACTAGAATGCAATTAATGTAGTTAGATATTTAGCATAAATAACTTCTCTCATACATTTTTTTTAAAATATTTTTAACTTACACATAAGTAAACTTTATCTTATAAAAAAATTAATTTCATTTCTTTTGTATTTTTTTCTCTTTGAAATCTCTATAAAGAAATTCATCTAAACATATCCAAAACATAAATGTGTGAGTGTTATTAGCATATTTTCATGCATTTGAAACAACATTTATATATTCATTCCTGACATAAGTCACTGGTTTGTGAAAGTGGCATATAATGTCAATGCTGTAGTCTCATTTGGGTAACCACTGACACTGATTTGCATTGTGCAGCACATACCAAAGTTCATGAGATGGTTGAAGTATTTATCCTTCATGTACTATGGTTTTAGGCTTCTCCTGAAAGTGCAATATTCAGGAGACCAATTATATGATTGTGGAAGCATGGGAGGGTGCAGGACCCTTCAGAGTTCACCAACATTTGACATTGTAAACTTGAAGGGTGGATTGGAAGAAGTGTGGATTCTGCTAGCCATGGCCTTAATCTTTCGCTTGTTAGCTTACTTGTGCCTCCGTGGAAGAACTGATAGAAAGAACTAATGCATGATGCAGTTCATTGCTTGAGATTTATGTTAGAAACTTACCACCATATAGAGAACAAAGAATAATACAGACTCAATAACTGTTTTGTTCATCAAGAACATGCAATGAGAAACTGATAGTGAATTCACTCTTTGTTAACAACATCGCATAAAAGGAAATTCAAGTTTTTGTCAAATGATTTATGGTGTATTTGTATTCTTCAATTTTCTTGGAAGGAAAACAACAGTTTGTTACTTTCACTCTTTTGTTTGAAAAAATTTTATATTAATTAAGAATAAATTATCAAATGAAAACTCATCAGTTCAACCTGTTTTGGCTTTAGAGTGAATTACATATAGTAATTATTTTTATCAAAATCTGTTTAATAAGATTGTTAGATCTAAATTTCATCACTTATTAATATATTAAATTCTGGATAATAAATTATTAGATTTAAATTGATTCATATATTAATAAAGTCTCTTCAACGTGAAAAGAGGATTGAAAAAATCCACAATAATTAAAAATAAATTGAATTATAATATATAAATATAAATCTTATCTCTTAAGTAAGTTTTAGATATATTTAATATTTTTTATCCAGATAGTTAAAATTTATCCTAAAAAATTAAAAAAACAAATACTTAATGAATATCTAAATATGCCATAAAAAAATGAAAAAAATAAAATTTAAATCTCACTTTTTAGTTATATTTCAGTAGAATAATTTGTTATCATAATTAATTCATTTTTAATAGGTTTTTACCAATATTATATTATTATAAGATTTTAATATATTTTCCTATTTTTTAATAAAATATATGAAAATTTCATCATAATTTATTATAGAAGAATTGATGTGTGCAACCAATTTATAAATTGTGACCAAGTTTTTTTCCTATAAATTTTGATAAGGTGTATTTTAATTTGGCTAAATCCAATAGTTTTGATAATTTAATAAGAAATTTAATTTAAATAAACTCCTTATACCTCAAATCTATATAAAGTTAATGATTTTTTAACTGGATCTTCTATTTATTTGTTTTTTTTCTATTAACAAATATTAAACTCAAATATTATTGTTAATATTATGATATGAATTCAAAAAAACTTAAAGATCAAATTAATATTTTCTAAAATATATTTAAAGATATTATTACCATATGATATACCATTTATAATTCTTAATTTATTTATAAAAATAAATAATTATAAATGAAATTTAATTTTTAATATGAAATACTAATGAAAATTCAATTTTTTTCTTTAAATAGACCACTCCTTTATAATAAATAAAATAATACTTGTTGATTTAGAAAAAAAAATTACAATATAACATATAAATTAACTTTAATCTAATATATTTCAGATATCCGTGATAGAAAAAAAAGAAAGAAAAGAAAAATACATTATTTCATCAACATTCCTAAAGACATTTAAAAATATTTTATAAATTTGAAATTCTACAATTTAAATAAAAATTTAAAACACCAATAGATTTTAAAAATTTTAAAATCTTTTCATTCAAACAAATTATTTAATCATAAAATATTTTTTTATTTTAAAAAAATGTTATTTTCAAATTTTAAGCCTTTTTTTTTCAAAAACAAAAAAATAAAGATATATTTTAAATCTTTTAGGAAAGATATTTTAATTATTAAATAATATAAGATAAATAAATCTTTTATCTGTTTGAAAACCTATAAATACATATGGAATTTATGTATTCTGTCCCAAATCAGAACATAATATTTTTGTTGTTCTCAATTTTAGCTACCATCATTGTCTCTACCATCTCACAACCATGCAACTTATACAGGTTTTCAGAAAACATGAATTATGCAGCATGCCAAGATTTGTCTCTTCTTCAATCCTCATTGCATTGGAATTACCATCCTTGACCAGTTCTTCAATCCTCATTGCATGGTAGGTTCACAATCATTTGTGACTATTCATAAATCAAATATGAGAGCATCAAAACATACACATCAACAATAACAAGTTATACAATTATCTTTCAACATGATAATTTTAGTTTTCCAGTTTATAATATTTCTTCCTTATACAAAAACAGTCACATCATCATCTTCATTAGTAGACCTTACTCTTCTTGAAACTCTAATTTTCAGAAATATCATGAGAATATGAAGTCACGAATGTATGAAATTTAGACTTTGTAATATTTTGTTAATTTTCTTAATTTCTTTTTATTTTTTTATTTAAATTTGCATAAAAAAACTCTTTTAAATTTTCTCAAATATAATATGATTTTTTTTTAGAAAAACGAGTGTTAAGTTTAATTATTATTTAAAAAAATATGTGATTCAATAAGAATAATATAATATAATTATATAAATACTATAATATTATCAAAATTTATTTTAATACATATATGATATTATGTCACAAAACAATCAAATATTATTATGTATTATTTATTTTTTCAAATAATTATATATATATATATATATACATATATTATTATATTTTAAAATATTATTTTTATTATTTGTTATTTTAATTTTTGCTGACTCTTATATTATATCAAAATAAATATTATTATATATTATTCATAATTTTCATATGTTGTTTATTTTTATCATTTATTATTTTCATTGTTTCTTACTTACAAATGTATTAATAATAAATAATTATATTACATAATTCTTAATTAATTACACATTTTTCTTAAAATAATAATTCAGTTTAAAAGAGAGATTAAATCTTTATAAAATTTTATCATAATTTAATAATATAAAAATTTAAAATTTATAGAATAAAAAGATATATTTTATGATCAAGTTTAAATTTAGAATGAATATTAATGATCATCTTGTGATTTATTTTGGTTTATGAAGTTTTGAATATCTTGAGTTGGAGAATCATAATGTCAATTAGAGTTATACTCGTTGGTTACTTGAAAATATTTGATTGTTTAGACGCGTTTACTTTCTTGAAAATATTTGATTGTTTAGACGCGTTTAGTTTCAATTACATCTAGTATAACACTCTTAAATTTAGGCATAAATTTTATTTGTGTGTTAGATTAAAACTAATAAAAATTATTATTATTATTATTATTATTATATTACTTAAAAAAAATGAGGTTGAAAAAAAATGAAATAAATAAATAATGAAAAAAAAGAAAAAAAAAGAAGAAAATAAAATAGAAAGGAAAAAAAAAAGGAAAAAAAAATAGAAAAGAAAAAAAAACAAAATATATATATATATATATATATATATTAGGATAAAAAAAAAACAAACTTGGTGCACACGTGTCTTTTTTTCCTCTCTTCACACATTTCTTTCTTCTCTCTCACCACGTGTCTTCTTCCTTTTTTCTCCACGAGTGCTTTTGTGCTTTTTTTTCATTTTCTCTCTCCACCAATTTCAATTTCTTCTTCCACTTCTATGCACATCAAATTGTTTTTCTTCTTCTTCTTTCCGGAAAAATTTCAAGCTTCCAATCATTTTCTCCATTTCTCCTTAAATCAAGGTATAACTGTAATCACGGAGGGGGTTATTATACACTGAAGTCCAGTGATGAAACATGGGAGTTTTCTCATAACTATTTG
>BDMB01000035.1:1973-30345 GCA_016859785.1 Macrotyloma uniflorum
ATTGAATACTAAATATACAATGACATGTGTAGTCATATATATAATTCGAATTCAACATAATTATCCCCCTTTTACTATAGCGACATATTGAATATCAAATAAATTATGGGTTAGGCAAAATATTAAATTAAATTTTAAAAAATAAAAATAAAATAATAAAATAAAATAAAATAATAAATAACAAAAAAATAAAGATAAATAAACAAATAAATAAATAAAAATAAATAAGCAAATAAATAAATAAAAATAAATAAATAAATAAACTAATAAATAAATAAACTAATAAACAAATAAACTAAAAAAAACTTATAAACTAAAAATCTTCCCCCACCATGCCACGTCATCGCTCCCATACTCACACTTTCAATCATCAAATTAAATAATCCTCTTGCCTCATCCACTTTACTGTTTAAACAATACCCATTCGGCAAAGATGTAACTATTGGGTTTAACAAACCAAATCCTTCGTGAAGCCATTTCATTGTAAATGTACAGTGCATCCATCATTTTATCATTAACCAAGAACCCCTTCATCAGCGTAGTAAAAATCACAACATTTGGTTGACAAACCCACTTCAGAATCTTACTCATTATAGGGAAAGCAAAATCCATCCGACCCATATGGCAGAAACAGTTGATTAAAATGTTAAAAATCTGTAAACGGCACAACACCCTTATATTCATTAAGGTATATAGATTAATAGCCGTGGTATAGTACCTCATCTTCACAATCATCCCGAGGACGTTTCAGGAATTGCCTACCTTGCCGTATACCACATGTGCTATACTTTTAAAATAACACAAGATGCTTACTCTAAATTTTTCGTAAGCCCTGAGAGGCAAAGACGTGAACTTGAGTGTGGGAGAATGAGCGGCAAAAGTAGTTTGTGTTTCTTCTATTTGCAGAGACAGTCAACGTTGCTCCCCAGGGTTCATTTCAGGGTGTGAAGGTTTTGTTCCTCACATCAAAGCCACGAATTCCAGATTTGACTTTTGAAAAATTTTGAATAGAATCAGAAATCCCAAAGGATGGCCGCGCATGTGGCGGCACTACCCTTGGTTGGTTGGAGAGTACCCCTTTTTTTTTAGAATTAATTCCTTCTAAACATACAATGCAAAACCTACTACGACAATATTACAACAAAATCTAAAAATTACCTCTATTTCTCCGTGCTCTCCTCTTCTCCTCTTTTTCTTCACCTCTTTCTCTTTTTACAGCCACTGCTTTCTCTTCTCCTCTCCCTTTTTTTGTGTCCCTTTTCTTGTGTCCCCCCTCTATTTTACAGCCACCAACCCTTTTATTACTGCCCCCCTCCCTTCCTTTAGGGTTACCCTTAGGTTAAAAAATTAGGTTACTTTCTATGGGCCAAGGTTCCTTGGTTTTGGGGCTTCTTTTTTTTTTTAATCCATACTTCATTTTTTGATTTGGGTTCTCCCTTCTTCTTTTCCTTTTTTTTCTTTATCTATACTTTAATTTTTTATTTGGGTCCTTTTTTAATTTATTTATTTATTATGATTTTGTAAAAAAAAATAAAAATAAAAATAAAAAAATTCTTTTTAAAATATGTATCAAAAATGTTTTTTTTTATATAACTATAAAATATTATACTATATTTTTTTTAGCATTTTTCAAACATAATAATATATATTTTTCTACCTTTTTATTTTTTCAATTTTTATTTATTTATTATTTATTTTAGAAAAAAAAAAGAAAAAAAAAAAAATAATTCCCGGACGAAATTGGATATTGACAATACTTTCTAATAAAAGAAAAAAATTTAGAACTTAGGATTAATAACTATGATGCTTCGTTGAAATGGGTCAGATTTACATTATTACTTACTTTACAAAAAAGAATTGAAAATTGTTCCTAAAAACAAAGAACGAATAAAATTATATTTATTATTCTGCACCTTTACATGCATAACTTGTTTCAAGTAATAGTTATTGTTCTATTTTTTAGATAAGATGGCATAAAAAATTAATTATTAAACTTTAATCTATTTCAAATACATTCTAATGAATTAATTTCAAATTTAAATATTTATATTTTCAATTTAATTTAATTAATTAAATTTCTATTAGATAAGAAATATGTTATTTTATAGATTTTAACATTTTAAAATTAATATTTATTAAGATTTCAAACAGCCGATTAAATTGATCATACAAGAATCGAATTTGAATAACTTAAGTTTGGGTTTGGTCAATTAAGTTTGAAGTTGTCCGACTTTTAATAAATTGAATTTAAACGAATAATTTAAGTCGGATCTAGTCTAATCTATAAAATTAATTTTAATATGAATTTTAAATTCAATTATTAAATAAATATAAATTTGATCTAATTGAAATTTAAATTAAAACTAAATTTGAAAACATTTAAATTAATTTAATCTAATTAAATGGATTGAAATTTTAGATTTGATTTATTTTATTGGATTTAAATTGAATTTGAAATTCGTGTTTACTCTTAATTTTATATAAGAATTATAAAAAAATAATCTTAATATATAATATAAGGAGATCATTCACTTTAAAAAGCAATTAATATAAACTTACTAACCATTTATTTTAGTAAGTTTAAAATAATAATTTATTCTAATTATTAAAAAAAAAACAGTAAATGATCAAAATTAAAAATAAGATTTTAACTTATTTGATATTGATCTTCTCTTTATATCTATCTATATATATATATATTACAAAAAGATTTACTTAAAAGATAAAAAAAAATACTAAAGAATACATTCTCTCCGTTCATATTGAGAAAAATACAACTTTAAATACATTTGTCTTTAAAACGAGTATAAGTGTGTTCAATGAAAACTGAACTACTTGATATATAAAATAAATTAAAAAAAAAAAAAGTGTAGGCCTAAATCTATTTTCTAGGCTAATTAAATTAGTATGTATAAGAAAGTTATTTTGAATCTTGAAATTGTAACTGGAACATTAACAGAGAAACTTATTAGAAAAAAAAATATTAAAGGAATTAGTTAGTGAAAAAAAAAATTTTTTTATTAATTTTTATATTTGTGATTTTTCTATTTTATAATTAAAATATCAATTAAAATTTGATTCTGTTGTTTATCCATATAGGTGAAGAAAATATTTTTTATTTTCTTTAAAAATTTCAAAAAGACTTGTTTCAAAAATACTTGTGATGTAAATTTATTATTATTAGTAAAAGTTTTTACTAAATTATAATATCTAAATTTTTTTTCTCACATTAAAGATTTTTCCACATTAAAAATTATATATATACTAATTTTTTTTTTTAATATTTTGATTTTCAGCATTTGTCATTATTATTTATAATTTGATATATTTTCATAGTTATTATAAGTTATACAAGATAAATATATGATATTTTTCCTGAAAAAGAAAACTGAGTGAAGAAGGTTAAGAAAAATTAAATCACATAAATAACAATCATAAACGGGTAATAATAAATCATTTTATTCATATAATTTAAATATATTAAATTTGCTAAACAAAATTAAAATCTTAAAATATTTCTTATTTTATCATAAAAATTATTGGATGTTTTAGATTACCAAAATTCTTGAAATAAAATACTATAACTTAAATATATATATAATATTTTTATTGTATTAGTTAAAAAATACAAACATGTAATAATATAAACAGACAAATTAATCTATTCTATACCATCCATTCTGAACAGAGAAATTAAATTAAACTCATTTTACCAACTTTGAATGACAAATCAACTCAAGAAAATATTTCAACATTCTCATTAACCATTAATGTAAGTGATTCAGGTTAAATGGAAATACAAGAATAAATTATTCATATTAAATCCTCAACCTTTAAATTATATTCATATAAAAAAGTTGTCTTCATATTTTCTTTTTCTAATATTCAAACTATTTATTATTATAATAATAATAAAAAAAAAAATACTTGGGTAAAGAGTAAGTTCCAGCACCTTATAAGTAAAGAACCAAAATCCTTCCTTTTCCTTTTTGTCCTAAGTAGATGTTAGGAAAAAAAATATAAAAAAGAAAACACGAACTAAAACCTTTAAACAACACCTAAAAGAACATAATTACCATACCCACAAGCATATTCTTTTATGCACAGTAAAATACAATATTACATTTGTTAACCATAATAACAGGTCAGAATCATGCACACAAATAGAGACTTTTCAGCCCCGCCAGCAGAGAATCATAACCAAGCATGAAAAGAGGGATATGAACAAACTAGTATTCATGAACCCACCATGGCTATCATCTGTGCCAACTTTTGAAGGACCGATTCCACCGAACTGTAGGGAGAAGAAGAGGTGTCAAACGAAGGTGTGGTTTGTTGTTTCTACAGATATGCGTAAATCTCACAAGAGAACGTTTGTACCCTCTATCTTATTCAATGCAAAGAATGGCTTTATATAAGCCTTACAGACTCTGAGAAAACAAACTAACTGCAATTGCACACTAAGTAGCACTAAACTAGGAGTAAATAATGCAACAAATAAAGACCCGTTCAGCCCTATATTTCAGGGGCCTTATTGACACGTAAATAACCAACATACCCTCCCTTAAGCTTTAGCTTATTTCAGTAACCTTAACCACGCCAAGCATGTGTCTGAACTTCTCAAATTGATCAAGCTTCACAGCCTTAGTCATCACGTCAGCCACTTGTTCATTTGTATTGTAGTATTTCATTCACCAAATCTAGCAGAAAGTGAAATCTTACTACAATGTGTTTACTTCTTCCATGGAGAACAGGATTTTTGGATAATTGAATTGTAGAATTGTTGTCACACAGAATTATTGTGGCTTCTTTTTCTTCTAACCCAAGGTGCTTGAGAATTCTTCTAAGCCAAATGCATTGACATGCACAAGATGCTGCAGCGATGTATTCAGCTTCTGTAGTAGATAAGCTAACTACAGGCTACTTTTTCGAAGCCCATGATATAGCTGCAGTTCCCATCATAAATACTGATCCAGAAGTGCTTCTTCTATCATCTAAGTCCCCTGCATAGTTGCTATCACTGTAGGCTGTGAAACTTATTTCTTTTCCTTTTTGATAGAAAAGACCATGGTCTAAGGTGCCTTTTAAGTACCTGAAAATCCGTTTTGCTGCAGCCCAATGTGACTCCTTTGGATTAGCCATGTACCTGCTGATTAGACTTACTCCAAACATCAAATTTGGCCGTGTGACTGTCAAATACATGAGACTACCAACAGCTTGTTTAAACTTTGTTGCATCTACTCGTGCTCCTTCATCATCCTTAGACAGTATAGTTCCAGGTGCTATAGGATTTCGAATAGAATTACTTTCTAGCATGTTAAACCTGACTAATATCTCACGTGCATACTGTCTTTGACATATGAAAATTCCTGCCTCATTTTGTATAACTTCTATTCCTAGAAAATGTCTCATTTTACCCAAATCGGTCATGTCAAATTCTAACTGCATGCAGCTTTTGAACTCTTCAAATATATCCTTGCAATTTCCAGTAAAAATCAGATCATCAACATAGAGACTAACAATTAAAAACTTATCATGGACCTTTTTCGTGAACAAGGTGTGTTCACTAGAGCAACATACAAATTTTTCTCTGGCAAAATAGGCTTCTATCTTATTGTACCAGGTTCGTGGAGCCTGTCTAAGTCCATAGAGAGCTTTCTTGAGTTTGTATACATGATTTTCTTTACCCTTCATGATAAATCCAACAGGTTGTTGAACGTATACCTCTTCTTGAAGTTCACCATGTAAGAACGCACTTTTGACATCGAGTTGGAATACTTCCCATGAGCATTGAGCTGCCACGGCTAATAGCACTCTTACTGTGTCAAGTCTAGCTACAGGGGCAAATACTTCAGTATAATTGATTCCATACTGTTGGGCATAGCCTTTGGCCACCAACCTGGCCTTATATTTCTCTATCTGGCCATGTTCATTGAATTTGGTTTTGAAGACTCATTTCACGCCAATGGGTTTAACACCATCTGGAAGTTCTACAAGCTCCCACGTGTTGTTCTTTTCAATTGCTCTTATTTCAGTGTCCACTGCTTCCTTCTAGTTTTGACTTATGTAAGATTCTTCAAAGGATTGAGGATCTACAGAATCAGTTATCATCATCGCCATTAAGCTGTCCTCTTCTACAGATAGGTTGGTCTCGTAGTCAATCATCCATGATTGTTGTCTCCGGGTCCTATTTGCCCTCCCTTCAACTAGAGAATCAGTGGATGCTGAATTTGAAGTTGGCTCGAGTGTTTCTGGTTGACCATGGCTAACTGTAATTTGTTGAGATGCAGATTCTACAGTTTCATTTTCTTCTTTGTCTCCCAAATCAAAAACAAGAGGTGTGCCTCCATCTACCTGTGCATTCCAATTCCAGCTTTTATTTTCTTCAAACACCACATCTTTGCTTACAATGACCTTCTGTGTAATAGAGTCATAGAGCTTGTAAGCTTTTGTCTCATCGCTACAGCCAAGAGAATACATTCTTGGCTCTTTGCGTCTAGTTTGCTTCGCTTTTGATCTGGAATGTGAACATGTGCAACACATCCAAATGTGCGGAAGTAATCAACACATGGTTTCACTCCACTCCACACTTCTTCCGGAGTCCCATGATCTACCGCAGAGGTTGGACTTCGGTTTTGGACATGAACACACCACCGTACAGCCTCAGGCTAGAAGGATTTTGGAACTTGCTTGTCATAAAGTACTGCTCTGACTGCATTCATGATGGTACGATTCTTACGCTTTGCAACTCCATTTTGTTGAGGAGTGTAGGCCGCTGTCAATTGTCTAGAGATACCATGATGATTACAAAAGGTTGAAAATTCCTTGGAATTGAATTCGCCACCTCAGTCAGTTCTTAAACACACAATGTGAGTGCCAGCTTCCTTTTCAACATATGCTTTGAAGTTTTTGAATGCATTGAACGTTTCAGATTTTGCATGCAAGAAATAAATCCAAGTTTTACGAGAATAATCATCAACAAAGCTTAAAATGTACCTCTTATTGTTGTGTGAAGCTGGCGAAATGGGACCACATACATCAGCATGGATTAATTGGAGTTTCATTGCTGCTCTCCATGAACTTTGCTTTGGTATGACATCTCTATGCTGTTTTCCCACGAGACAAGTAGTGCATATATCCTTGGGAGTTTTCAAAAAAGGTAGACCAATTACCATTTGCTTATTTGCAAGTGTGTTGAGTCCTTTAAAGTTGAGATGTCCGAATCGCTTATGCCACAATAAAGCTGCCTTATCAGAATCATCTTCAGCTTGGAAGCACTGAGAATGTTGGGAAGTCATTGAGACTGTCACATAAAACATCCTATTTCCTCTCATGTTTGTATGAATAATCAATCCTCTCTCCGGATGAAATATCTTGCATGTATCATTTTGGATTAAGATGGCCAAGCCTTTCTCTTGGAGTTGTCCCAAACTTAAGAGGTTGGTCTTAAGCTCTGGAACGTAGTAAACATTGGATATAACATGCGTAACATCATTGATTTGAACCTGAATACTTCCTCTGGCAGCAACATTCAGTGTTGTGTCATTTCCAAGTTTCACATTCTTATTGAGCCATTCTTCATGAATTTCTATGAACCACTGCTTATTACCAGTCATATGATTACTGCATCCAGAAGCTAGAAACCAATCTTCTCTCTGGACAGATTGTGTCATCTCTTCATATGCCACCAATAGAATCTCATCTTCTGCCTCTGTTGCACCCTCACATGCTGCATAATGAGCCTGCTTCGCTACTCCAGGGCATTCGTACTGAAAATGTCCTAGTTTGTGACAATAGAAGCATTCAACAAGCGCCTTGTTGAAAGGTTGTCTCCCACGTCCTCTTCCCCGTCCACGATTTCCTCTACCGCGACCACGACTTGCTCCCGAACGATCATCATGAGTGACTTTCAGCACTTGTTCATCAGGTTGAAAACTCTCCATTCTTTGCTCATGAACAAGCAAACTTCCATGAAGTTCATCAAGACTTAGGGTGCTCAAGTCGTTGGCCTCCTCAATGGAGCACACCACGTAGTTGAAATTTGGGGTTAAGGATCGAAGTATTTTGCTTACCATTATGCTCGGGTCCAATGTTTCACCATTTACCTTCATTTTGTTGACTACGGTGAGAGTGCGTCCCAAGTGGCTATCAATCTTTTCACCGTCTTTCATGGTCAGTAATTCGAACTCCCGTCGTAGTGCTTGAAGTTGAGCTCGTTTAACTTGTGTTGATCCTTGGTATTTCTACTGCATGGACCTCCATATCACTTGTGACGTGCTTTTGTCTAGTATTGTTTCAAGGACTTCTCTATCAATAGCTTGAAACAAGTAGTTCTTTACTTTCATATCCTTCAGATTTGATCAGTAGCAATCCTCCTCTGTGCCTCCGTGGGTGTGGCTCCAAGTTTAGGTGTGCCTTCTTCTACTAATTGCCACAATTCCTTACTGCACAGAAAGTTTTCCATGGTCATGGACCAGAAATCATAGTGGCCATCGAACCTTGGAATGACCAGTTGAACAAACTTCTCTGGTGCGGACATTCTTACTCTCACTCTTCTCACTAATATTGCCCACACTCTGTACCAGATTACTCTTCTCACAAGATCTGGATAATTCCTCTCTGCACACGTAGCTCACTCACTTTCTGGATCAGGCCCCTTACGGAGCTCTGATACCAATTGTTGTTTCTACAGGTATGCGTAAATCTCACAAGAGAACGTTTGTACCCTCTATCTTATTCAATGCAAAGAATGGCTTTATATAAGCCTTACAGACTCTGAGAAAACAAACTAACTGCAACTGCACACTAAGTGGCACTAAACTAGGAGTAAATAATGCAACAAATAAAGACCCGTTCAGCCCTATATTTCAGGGGCCTTATTCACACGTAAATAACCAACATGGTTGTCCTGGTGGTTGTTGTCGTGCGTGCAATGTTGTTCAGGAAAAGGGATCCAATGCTGATAATATTGTTAACCACATGCATGCAAAACTCATAAAAGTAAGTAAAGCCACTCAAACACAATTAAGCCTCTCCAAAATGTTTTAGAAACTAAAACAGATTATTTTTCTTTCAAATTTAACTTTAGGTCACCAATAATCATTTTCATCGGATTGATCCTTCAAAATTTGTGCAAGAGTGATAGGTTATAAACATTCACCATCACGGATTTTGTCCAATGTCCAAAGCACAATTTAATAAAAAAGAATTGATAAGTCGTTAAAAGAAGTATAAGTTAAAAAAACTCGTGTTTTCATAACATAACTTTATAGTTTACTTGATTTTCCTACCAAATTTAAATTCGTGTTAATTTCTTCAATAACAGCAAGTTTCCGAATTTGGAAACGCTGCAACTCTAGGAAAACAAATTTTCTTCATGCTGCCTAAGAACTTCGACCAAAGCAGGAGGTTCAAGTAATTTCACATTACCAATAATCACTTCATCAGATTTTTCCTTTCAAATTTGTACAAGAGTTAGAGGCTATAAATCTTCACCATTACGGATTTTGTCCAAAGTACAATTTAATTAAAAAAAATTGATAAGCTATTTAAACTAGTATAAATTAAAAAAATATTGTGTTTTCAAAACACAACTTTATAGTTTACTTGTTTTTCTTACCAAATTTAAATTCGTGTTAATTTCTTCTATAACAGCAAGTTTTCGAATATGGAAACGCTGCAACCCTAAGAAAATAATTATTATTCATGCTGCCTAAGAACTTGGACCTAAGCCGGAGGTTCAAGTTCTTTCAAGTCACCAATAATCACTTCATCGGATTGATCCTTCCAAAGTTGTACAAGAGTGAGAGGTTACAAACCTTTACAATCACGGATTTTGTCCAAAACACGATTTATTTAAAAAAAATTGACAAGTCATTTAAAGAGGTATAATTTAAAAAAAATCGTGTTTTCATAACACAACTTTACAAATTTACTTGTTTTTTTCTATCAAATTTAAATTCGTGCTAATTTCTTCTACAACAACAAGCTTCCGAATCTGAAAAATACTGCAACTCAAGAAGAACAATTATTCTTCATGCTACCTAAGAACATGCACCAAAGTGGGAGGTTCAACTTCTTTTACGTCACCAAAAATCACTTCATCGGGTTGATCCTTCAAAAATTGTATAAGAGTGATAGGTTATAAACATTCACCATCACAGATTTCATCCAAAGAACAATTTAATAAAAAAAGATGACAAGTCGTTACAAGAAGTATAAGTTAAAAAAAAATCGTGTTTTCATAACACAACTTTTTAGTTTACTTGATTTTCTTACCAAATTTAAATTCGTGAGCATTTCTTCAACAACAACAAGTTTCCGAATCTAGAAACGCTAAAACTCTAGGAAAACAATTGTTTTTCATGCTGCTTAAGAACTTGGACCAATGCGAGAGGTTCAAGTTTTTTCACGTCAACAATAATCACTTCATCAGATTTATCCTTCCAAATTTATACAAGAGTGAAAGGTTATAAACTTTCACCATTACGGATTTTATCCAAAGTACAATTTAAATAAAAAAATGGATAAGTTGTTTAAATTAGTATAAATTAAAAAAATATCGTGTTTTCATAACACAACTTTATAGTTGACTTGTTTTTCTCACCAAATTTAAATTCGTACTAATATTTTCTACAACAACAAGTTTTTGAATTTGGAAACGCTGCAACTATAGGAAAAGAATTGTTCTTCATGCTGCCTAAGAACTTTGACCAAAGCGGGAGGTTAAAGTTCTTCCAAGTCACTAATAATCACTTTATCGAGTTTACCCTTTCCAAATTTGTACAAGAATGAGAGGTTTCAAACCTTCACCATCACGAATTTTATCCAAAGCACAATTTAATTAAAAAAAATTTGACAAGTCGTTTAAAGAAGTATAAGTGAAAAGAAAATCGTGTTTTCATAACACAAATTTATAGTTTACTTGTTTTTCTTAAAAATTTAAATTCATACTAATTTCTTATACAACAGCAAGCTTTTGAATCTAGAAACGCTGCAACTCTAGGAGAACAATTGTTCTTCATGCTGCCCAAGAACTTGGACCAAAGTGCGAGTTTCAAGTTCTTTCACGTCACTAATAATCACTTCATCATATTTATGTTTCTAAATTTGAACAAGAGTGACCATCACGAATTTTGTCCAAAGCACAATTTATACAGACAAGTCGTTTAAACTAGTATAACTTAAAAAAAAAATCGTGTTTTCATAACACAACTTTATAGTCTACATGTTTTTCTTATTAAATTTAAATTCGTGTTAGTTTCATCTACAACAGCAAGCTTTCGAATCTGGAAACACTACAACTCTAGGATAATGATTGTTCTTCATGCTGCCAAAGGACTTGGACCAAACCAGGAGGTTCAAGATCTTTCACGTCACCAATAATCACTTTATCGGATTGACCTTTCCAAATTTATATAAGAGTGCGAGGTTACAAACCTTCACCATCATGGATTTTGTCCAAAACACGATTTATTTAAAAAAATTCACAAATAGTTTAAAGAGGTATAAGTTAAAAAAAATTGTGTTTTCATAATACAATTTTATAATTTACTTGTTTTTTTTTTTACCAAATTTAAATTCGTGTTAATTTCTTCTACAACAACAATCTTCTGAATCTAAAAAATGCTGCAACTCAAGAAGAACAATTGTTCTTCATGCTGCTTAAGAACATGCACCAAAGTGAGAGGTTCAAGTTCTTTCACGTCATCAATAATAACTTCATCGGATTGATCCTTCAAAATTTGTATAAGAGTGATAGGTTATAAACATTCACCATCACGGATTTTGTCCAAAGAATAATTTAATAAAAAAAAATTGATAAGTCATTAAAAGAAGTATAAGTTAAAAAAAACTCATGTTTTCATAACACAACTTTATAGTTTACTTGATTTTCTTACCAAATTTAAATTTGTGCTAATTTCTTCAACAACAGCAAGTTTCCGAATCTAGAAACACTACAACTCTAGGAAAACAATTTTCGTCATGCTGCCTAAGAACTTGGACCGAAGCAGGAGGTTCAAGTTCTTTCACGTCACCAATAATCGTTTTTTATCCTTTCAAATTTGTACAAGAGTGAGAGGTTACAAACCTTCAACATCACAGATTTTGTCCAAAGCACGATTTAATTAAAAGATATTGACAAGTCGTTTAAAGGAGTATAAGTTTAAAAAAACTGTGTTTTAACAACACAACTTTATAGTTTACTTGTTTTTCTTACCAAATTTAAATTCGTACTAATTTCTTTTACAACAACAAGCTTTCGAATTTGGAAACGCTGCAACTGTAGGGGAACAATTGTTTTTCATGCTGCCTAAGAACTTGGACCAAAGAGGAAGGTTCAATTTCTTTCACATCACCAATAATCAGTTTATCAGATTGATCCTTCCAAACTTATAGAAGAGTGAGAGGATACAAACCTTCACCATTATGGATTTTGTTCAAAGCACGATTTAATTAATAGATATTGACAAGTCGTCTAAAGAAGTATAAGTTAAAAAAAAATCGTGTTCTCGTAATACAACTTTATAATTTACTTGTTTTTCTTATCAAATTTAAATTGGTGCTTTGAAACACGTCTTTGTCTCGTGTTTCAAAGCTTGACTTCCTTAAATTTATAAAAATAAAAAATTCTATTTATATTTTTCATACTCTAAACACTAATAATAAAATAAAAATCAATATTCTCTTACTAAATAGCACTAATTTGATTAATCCTGTTATGTATGTGTTATCCTTTTAGTTAAGTTTATAGTAAAGTCTTTTTTAAGGTTGACAAACATGTTATAATCTTCATTTATTTACTTTGTTTTCAAGCTCTATTTTCTTATTTGACCTCCTATCGTCTTCTATTAATGTATAAAAAGTGAATTTGTATGATTTAAAAAAAATTGTTGTATAATATACATGTGCACGATTTGCGTGTCTCATGCTTTTGGTTCTTGATCGAGTTTCATATTTTAATTTCTTGTTTGAAGAGTGAGGTAAGTTATTCAAATATTAAAATAGAAATTAAGAATGTTAAAATTTTGAAGATATATTTTTTAACTCGGTGCCAAAATCTGTTCAGCGCCAATTTACTCAATAGATTTGAATCAATTTAATTTAATAGATTATGAAGAAATCATTTATTATGTAAAAATTTTAATCTACTTCTTTAATCTCAATATTTAATTTAAAATATTTTGACATCTTCAAAATGACTTATTTCACTAATTTCAAAATTGGTTTAAATTGTCTCAAAACACTTCTAATCTCAATTTCTATTTACATTACCACTCAAAATAAATATCTGATTCTTTAATATTTCAACAAAATTAATATATATATATATATATATATATATATCAACATTCATAATCAATTCATATTTTATAATACCATCGACTCATATTTTATAATACCATAAATTATAATCAATTCAAAACAAACTATTTCAATCCAATCTATATTATTTTTAGGTGATCAAATCACTTATCCTATGTTTTTATTTTTACTTTAAAGTGTAAGTTTCCCATACTTATTTTGCTTTTCACACTTCATCCTTCACCTAATATAGATGAATTGAGATTACTCTAACTATCTCCTAAAATATCTTATTTATAAACCAATTCTAGTAATAAAAATCTGAACTAACTCAGATTCATCTTAAAAACTAACCCATACATGCAATTCCCCCATCCACTCATCCAATAATTTCACTTTCAAGGATTACAAAGAGAATTAGAGGAAAGAAACCTTAATTTAACCAAAACTTGAATTGATTAGATATCTTTTAATCATCATTAGTTAGTTTATGTAAGGATTAAGTATTAGATAAACTTTAAATCCAATTTCTTAAGGAGAGAGACTATAAGTAGTTTATTTAACCCTAATCCTCTCATTTTACTCTTATTTTTAGAAAATTCTATTTCTCCTTTTTTCTAATCTCTTTCTAAACTTTTCTCAAATCTCTCTCAATTCTCTAAAATCATTCAATTCTTATATTTTGAAAATATGAAAATATCGGGAGAATGAGCATGAAGTGTATATTAATCTTATTCAAACAAAATTTTGTTTTGAGATCTTTTAAAGCAAGATAGGGCATCTTTCATCCATCTCAATTTGGAGAAAACTTTATTAGAGGTAAGAAAAGTTTATTAAGAAAAATTATATGGTTGATTGAATGATTATGTATGTTGATGTGTTTTTATGTGAAATTCATGAGAACTATATGATTATTAGGTGGGAAAGTGTGAATAACGATTGCGATCCTATTTTGGCTTCTTTTTATTTTTAATTTTGGAAAATGGTCTTCATTAAAGTTGTAGTCCTAAATGTTAGCTAACTCATGCCTTTTATTTCACGTAAAAAGGATATGTATAACTCAAGATACGATTTTTCTTGTAATTAAAGGTCAACCTGTCATGAAATTAATTTTCTATAAAATTACGAACCCATTTTCGAATATTTTTGTTACGAATTTGGAAAAGTATCCTTCATAAAAGTTTTAGGCCTTAATGTTAGCAATCTAATGTTTTTTATTTTATACAAAAATAATGTGTAAAACATAAGATATGATTTTTTTAGTGAATAAAGATCATGTTGTGAAGATGAGCGAACTATTTTAGAAATTATTTTTACTTAAACGAAAATATATTATTTTTTTGGAAAATTATTTATGTTTTAAATTGAACTACAAGAGTTTATATATGTGGATTATGATATGAAATTTATTGAGTATTGAATTGTGGATTCTATATAATTGTGAAAATTGTGGAATATAATGTAAAGTTGTGTTATGCTGAAATATTGAGATTTATGTATTACGATTTGTGATGGATTATGAAATGAGATTGATGATGATGTGAATTATGTTTGTGAATTGTGACTGAGGTCACAAGATTTGGAGAATTGTGATGGCAATGGTGCCAATGAATTTATGATGGTATAATGATGTCAATGAGATGAGATGATTGTGTGTCTGAGATGACTATGTGCCTAAGATGAAAATGTGTTTATGAGATTGTGATGGATTGTGAATTATATTATGTGTTTATGAGATTGGATTGTATGAATGGTTATCTGTTGTTTGTGTGTAAGCCAGATAGTTACCACGGGATACTATTTGGTGTAACTTTAGTGTACATATGAAATTCTAGATGTCTTTGAAAGAGGTATCCAGACTTCAATGATATTCTAGTCACATAGATAGGGGTATCATGTGATGGAAGTCAATGGAAGTTTCAACTGCATTTATCACTAGGTGGGATGAGCCATCAGTTCTTTGATATGTGTGTGTGGGAATTACCTTGACGTGCGTTGCCAAAAATGGGGATAAACGTATAATCCTAAGGTGAGAAAGACTTTGAAGGGATTACCAATTCTGAGGTGAAGAAGACTCCAAAGGGTTTATGTCTATGGCCCGGCAATCAGTAGGTATGAGTAGGTGTTAGCCTCTAAGATTAAGGACTCCATATAATTTTTCGCAAGAGTCTATCTAATACTTTAGGTGCATGTGAATGTGTGATGTGTATATGTGACTGAATTACTTTATTATAATTATTTAAGTACTTGATTTTGCTTGAATATATGATTGAGATAATGAAAATGTGGGTTATATAAATTATTATTATTTTGATAGATTTTGTTTACATTAATTTATCCTTATTGTTTGTATTTGTGATTTTGTTGATATTGCGAGGATGATGACTTAACATGAGAGTAGATGGTAATGTAGGTCAAAGTTAAACACTATTTACTTGAATAAGAATAAATTGTTATAATTTTTATAAAGATTTTTTATTTTGAAGTGATAAAGCTTATATGCATAATTAAATATTCTAAGTATTTAGAAATTTAATATTTTATAATATTTTGGAATTATTAATAAAGTATAAATAGAATATTATTGATGTAAAATAGATATATTTTTTATTCATTATAATTTTTATCTAATACTTCTTAATCTTAGAACAAAAAATTTAATTTAAAAAAAAAGTTAAAGAATTAAAAAAAAATTAAAGAGATAATTTTCAAAATAATAAAAAATAAAATATTTATCTTTTCTATTTATACGACTCATTAAACAGATTTTCACTTTGCAAAATTAGATAATTTTATCTTAATTATAATTTTTTAGTATTATATTTATTAACTATAATATAAATTAAAAAATAATTATTAATATTAAATGATATTTTATTTTCTTATTTACGTAAATATAACTTAATAATAATTATTAAAAACTTAATAAAAAACTATTATTTATATTATTAATATCATATTATTTTAATACAACCTAATTCTTTTTTTTGTTAATATATTTTACTATAAATATTTTAACATTTAAAATTAACTTATGAGTTTATAACTTTTACAAAATAAACAAACACACGGAAGCTCCCTGAACCCGAATTCCAGTCAATCCATCATCTCCTCTGAAATTGAATTCTCACCAACATTCACAGTCGAGTTGAGTAATACTTTTGTTATTGGTTAAAGCTTTTTTGAAAATGATTTATTTGGAAAACATTTCGTATTTTAGTGGTCACATTGATATTTAGTCTTCTACATTTTCTTTAAATTTGTTTACTATTTTATTAAAATGAAGTAAAACAATTATTTTGCCTAGGAAGTTTCAAAAGTAGCAGTGCTAAAAGAACAAATTCCAGAATTGAAAATAACATCTTGTTAATTAGTATTTTTTTATGTGAGATTTCACTTTTAGGTAAATTCTAAACCTATTTCAGGAAGAATATAAATAATTTATTTAATCCTAATCCATTTATTTTCATTCTTATTTCTAGAAAATCTTAATTTTCCTTCTCTCAAATTTCTCTCAATTTTTTTTAAGAATTTTCTTTCAATTCTTATCATTTTTAAAAATTTGAGAATACCGGGTAAAAAAGCGTGAAGAGTATATTAATTCTACCATAATAGAATAGAATTTCGTTTTGAGATCCTTTAAAGATAAGGGAAGTTAATTAAGTAAAATTAATTATGATTGATTTGATGATTATGTGTATTGAGGTATTTTTATGTTAAATTAGGACAGTGAAAAAACAAGAAACAAGGAGGGACATTTTTTTTCTAAAAGAAAGATGAGTGGATGCCCACTAACTGGGACTCGAAGTCGAATTACACTTTCTTCAGACAGGAATCTAGGGCTTAAGAAGCAACACAAGGAAAGAAGTGACTCCTGGGGGATCAATCTTGTTCCTAGGGCATTGGGATAAGGAATGGCTAGATTAGGATGGACAAGCAGAAGGTTCAGGCAATAGAAGAGTGGGAGTCCCTGTGACCGAGCTACGATCAGTTCTTGATCTTTTCAAATCGTCTGTTCGGCCTAGGGTTTTAGAGATTGTTTTATACTTTTGTTTTGATTTTTCCTTCTAAAATTACCTACCAAATTACTTAAATTACCTACAGACTAAAAATCCGTATGTATTTATTTACATACGAACATGAATGTATTATATACGCACATATTTGTATATAAATACAAAATTACTTACTACCTAAGATTCGTAGATAAATCACTACTACAAAATGATCATTTTACATCGTCAAATTTACATCGGTTCTAAGGAAAACCGATGTAAATATAAACGCGGTGGCATTTTTGTAAATAAAAAACAAGGTGAAACCACATTTACATCGGTTCTTAAAAGAATCGATGTAAATTTGAACATATTTACATCGGTTGTAAAATAACCGATGGTAAATATAAACGCGGTGGCATTTTTGTAAATAAAAAACAAGGTGAAACCACATTTACATCGGTTTGTAAAATAACCGATGTAAATATGCACATATTTACATCGGTTGTAAAATAACCGATGTAAATATGTGCATATTTACATCGATTCTTCAAATAATCGATGTAAATGTGTTTCATATCCTTAACTCAAAACCTGCACTAAGCCCTCTCATTTCACATTCGTCCTCTCTGTTGTCTCTCAAGGCGCCTCTCTGTTGTCTCTCAAGGCGCCTCTCTGTTGTCTCTCAGGGCGCCTCTCTATTGTCTCTCAGGCCGCGGCGAACAAAGTGAGTCTCTTCCTCTTCCGCCTCCATTAAACCCTATCTTCCACCTTCAATACATTTACTTTCCCTCAAAATTGAAGGTAAATAACATTATGAATTATTTCTGTTGTTTTAGGTTAATATGTTGATATCTTCCATGGGATATGGGTTTACATGGCAGGTCGAGGAATAGGCCTTGGCAACAGCAAGCCTTTCTCCTTTCTTTTCGTTTGTTTCTTCCACATGACTACTCGAGGGTTCCAAAAAGGGTTATGAGTGAGTACATATTTAAGCATTTGTTTGATTTTGTACGTTTGATNTGAGTTACAATATTTGGTTCCGGGAAGATTTGGAGTTGCACAAGAGGATGAAGGCTATGGGTGATCTTGTTGAGTTGCATTCCACTGATTTTGTCTGCTTCCAGATTTCAGTATTGGTGTTCGTAGCTTTTTTTCTTATTTGATAGAAGCAAATTTACATCGGTTATTTAAACAACCGATGTAAATTTGCTCTCACATTTACATCGGTTACTTTTGAACCGATGTAAATTTGCTGCCCACATTTACATCGGCTTTATTTACATCGGTTCCAGAACCGATGTAAATAACCTATTTTAACCGATGTAAATTTGCATTTTTCTAGTAGTGAATATCCATAAGTAATACTAAATTTTATTGTAGTTTGCCTAAGAGCATCAAATATCATGTCTTCCATCGATACAAATGTGGAATCTAATACAGAATCTATATAATTCATCCCCAATCTCATGTCTTTATCAACATTATTTAAATGAAATTGAGGTATTTGTTCCCCATGATTGATCTAAATAAAATAATTTTGATTGAAATCATTTCTGTAGAGGTGAACTCTCACAATTCTATCATTCAAAATATTTGTACAGTCACATTTAATACAAGAACATCTAATTTCTCCATCAATGTAATAAGAGTCTTGTTCTAAATCTTTGCTTATAAATTCTTCAACTCCTATTATAAATGATTCTTTAAAGCACCTCTTCCTGAACACCTATCATAAATCCATGTTCAATTCATCAACAAATTATCCATGTTCTGTAAAAAAGATGTGAGAACTTGTAAGAGAAAGATTAACTACAAAATTCATATGGGAATGTATTCTAAAATTTGAAACTATTTTAGTTGTACAAGGTCATCTTCGTTAAATACAAACATATAAGAACTTATAATATTAAAAAAAAAAAAAGATATATATATATATATATATATAGAGAGAGAGAGAGAGAGAGAGAGAAAGAAGCGATTTAGAGCCATTTATCCGGTTTTCATTGAATATAAATAACATACTTTTGGGTTCATCTATATTTGCACCCTCTACATTAGGTTATATTAATTAAAGCGATACTGTACTTATCCCCCTTTGAAGTTCTTTATTTGGCAAACTATTATATAGAAAATGTGTATTTAAAACTTCTTTAGAGAAGAAAACTATATACTAATTTGATTTAGTGGAAATGATATATTTAATAGAGAATCTCATGCAAATTCCTTGTGGGTAGGAAAATTTATTTAGCTAACCACAATCACTTTACCAAGCAGAATCTCTTATCCATTTGTCATGAAAATACTCATAACAGAAAAAAAAAAAACAATAATCACAATGACAATCGATAAAAAAAATTACTCTGAAAATGATTTAATAGTTTCCTTAGCATTGCTAAGAGAACACTATTTTTTTTTTAAACAAATATTTTATGTTTAGTAAAAATAACATAAATATGCTAAAAATAAAATAAATAAAAATGAAAAATATATGTAAAAATAAATAAAACAAGTGTTTTGTCTAGAAAAATGGAAAAGAAGTGTTAGACATAGCCCCCATTTTATTTTATTTTTTTTCCCCACAATGAAGTTATATATATTTTAACACGGCATAAAGGCACTCCATAATAAAATAGTGAAATTCAAGCAACAAAAAGATGGGGTTGCCCACAAATTAGTCGATAATCCATAAAGCTTTAGGGTTTAGGATTGGCCAAAAATCCACTTACATCCTTTCTGTTACATACTCTTCAAATAAATAAGTAATGTAACTTTCATATAAAAATGAACCTTAAGTCTTCTTCATTATCTTAACCTTCCTATGAAACCAATGATTAAATTAGATGCTCAGGCGAAGTACTCTTCAGGGACATAAAATTTTAAACCAATGGCCTGAAATCAGTGAAAACAAATAAATAGATTAGACAAAGAACACCCAAAGATTCAAAACCAATTTCCGAAACTAACCGTAAAATAAGAATTAAGTACAAACTTAATGGTGCTTAAGCATTAAGAAATAAGTGAGAACGTTAACTTTAATGGCCAAAATTGTTGAACTACCTTTGCAAATTTTATATCTGCATCACTGTGATCTGATTGTCTCCCGGCTGCATCACCAACATAAAAGGATCTACAACATTGAAATGCATCTTTAAGATTTTCATCCCTTCATGGATAAAATATGGTAATATTCTAAATAAATAAATAAATAACATAGCATCAATTGAACTATTGAATGATAGAAAAAATAACTGATCCATATCAATGACAATGCCAGAGTTAAAGTGCTTACTACTAGAAAATTTATAATTTACATCGGTTATTTTAGGTTATTTACATCGGTTATGGAACCGATGTAAATAAGGTCGATGTAAATTTAAAAACAAATTTACATCAGTTTTAAAATAACCGATGTAAATTTGCTTCTAGATTTACATCGTTGTTTCAGAACCGATGTAAATTTGTTTAAATTTACATAAATTTACTTCATATTTACATCGGTTCTGATTCAACCGAAACCCAATCCCTCCTCCGTCTCAAACAATCCCTCACCAACGCCGATCGCGCCCTCTCCACATGGATCCCCAATGTCTCGCCTTGCTCCGGTCAGTCGAATCCAATTCCTAGTAAGGAAGGCAAAGATTCTCAATAAATTCCTGGATGATGAACAAGATGCACTACAACAGCAATAGCAAGTCACTTTGGAACGACCCGGCATCGAGGTCTCGACGAGCCTTCTCTACTCCCCAACCGCACCACCTGGGGAAACTAAGCGAAAGAAGACAAGATCGAATCTCCATTGTCTTGTGCTCGTCTCAGTGAATGGACACAAAAGAGATATTTCATATTATCATGAGAAAGCATTCAGAATCGGCATGAGCAAAAGCCCCTGTAAAAGCTTCAACAGGAAAAGTAGTTCGGCAAGACAATGGAAGCAAAAGAAAAATATATAAGAATTTACGAATGGTACGACCGGGGATTCGGGGCCTCAGAACCCTCATCTTTATCAACAACTCCTTCTCCGGTCCAATCCCGACGTTCAACAAACTGGGCACCATAAAGTCCCTCCTTTTAACGCTCTGTGCGGGAAGCCGTTGGTGAAGAGACAGAGAGCACCAGTGATCGCCGCGGCCTGAGAGACAGAGAGGACGAATGTGAAATGAGAGGGTTCAGTGCGGGAAAGAAGGTTAAGAAACACATTTACATCGGTTCGTTGAAGAACCGATGTAAATATGCACATATTTACATCGGTCCTAAATGAACCGATGTAAATATGCGATCAGCTTTTCTTTTATTTACAAAAATGCCACCGTTTTCATATTTACATCGATTTATCTAATAACCGATGTAAATTTAACGATGTAAAATATGTTTTTTCTAGTAGTGGCTGCTCCATAAGATGCCACATCCCTGGTTTGGGTTTGCGAAAAGCATCATCTTCCTCTTTGATTCCTTTTCCTGATTTAACACCGACCCCACAAGCTATAAAAACCTGAATAGATAAAATACGGAATACTTGTATTATTGAAAATAATGATTTGAAATGATAGGCACATTTTGTATATTCTGATGTCAAGTATGGTATTCATATAGCTGAACTGGGAAGGTGGTTTTTTATTCTCATCCATATCGAAACCTTCTTTTATGTTAATGCGCTTTCCTTTTTTGTGTCGGATTTATTATTAGTTCATCTGCCATGCCTAGTATTTCAGCAATAAATTAATAATTATGTTATTTTAAATCTCAAAGAAAGACATTGTACTTAGAAAACTAGGGAGATCGTTTACAGCAATTGTTCTGGAACCAAATAAACATATTTTTCTTCTTGTTTACTTGGAATCTCAAAGAAATAATAAAGGAATGATTTTATGAAATTTGTTGGGAATGATATAAGATTTACATTCATATTTTTTCTGATAATTCATTATTTTTAAAGACTTCTGCTTTGATGGTATTTGTGAACCATTTATTTCAAATGTATAAATTGTTCAATTCTAGTGAAAATGTTATCCAAACACTTCACAATGTATATAGTCCCAACTTTATAATGATGTGCAAACTTTAAAAGAAAATGTTTACCTTGTCAATGGTTGAAACATATTGTTTGCATTTTTAGTGTCAAACACACTTAAATATTGATGGCTGTGTTGGTGATCACCTCGGTCCTGATTTCAGAAAATAAAGTCACTACTCAACCATCATTACCTTTTCTGTGCTTTTGAATACTGTTTATTTCGAATTATTGTTTTCTTTCTATAGGTCATGTTCTATGAAGCTTTGAAAGACGTTACAGAATACGTAGAGCAAAGAGGGATTTGTAGCCCAAATTGGCATGTTAACCATTCATTTGAGGGACTGGTTTTAGGAGGATTGGCTGGTGGTATGTCTAGTGCTTTGCCTTAAATATTAAGTGCAGTGTTCTTTGTCTTCCAAAAAACACAGTATTGTTCACTATAATTCAACAGGTCTCAGCGCGTATGTTACCACTCATTTGGATGTTATTAAAACAAGACTGCAAGTTCAGGGTTCAAACTTGAGGTATCATTTCCTTGTAAATAATTTAACAGGTTGTGGTATGCACATTGTGTATCTCTCTATTTTTCTTATCCATAGTCTCAAATAGAGTTATTTTGTGTCAGTTGGGGTAGCTGAGTGGTCATGTTTTTAGGTGGACTTGTACTGGCTAAGTTCACCGTAAATTGCTCTCTAACATTGTCTTAGGTATACTGGTTGGTTGGATGCAATTCGCAGTATATGAACCACAGAAGGCATGAAGGGGATGTTTAGGGGTAGCATCCCAGGATTGTTAGGTATCCAAGGAAGGGGTAATACCGGGAAGATTTTTATCTAATGGGGATAAATCACAACTATATAAGTGAATATAACACCACTTCTTACCCAAAACTTTAAGATTACGGGTTTGTGTCTTTCTCCAATTATACTATTTAACATTCCCATTTCTACAGTAGAATTTCAATTCACTTTGAACTCCAACAAGGATTACATGATACATTTCAGCTTCAGCACTTACATTCATGGCTGTGAAATTTCTCAGAGATCATTTTAATGATAGAGTGCCCAATGATAATTTGCGAGACAAGAAATCACTGGAGGAGGTTGCTTAGAAGATTCTCATCGAATCACACATTACTTCCCATCCAGATTTTTACAAAGACGGGAGGTTGTATGATATCAATTTTTTTTTACATGCTCAAACTAATGATAATTAGATCTCCATTACTGGGAACATAGCCAGTTGCATAGAAATCACATTCAAAATGCAATCGTAAACTAGTTCAAATTTGTTTTGGCCAATTTCTCACCATTCAATTTGGCTTATCTATCAGAATAGTGAGGACCGGCTGATAAAAATTGTAAACTTGAAATACGTTGTCTTTTGAATTTGGAGCAAGTTTGTTTTTTATTTTTAAAATATAAATTGATTTTTAGTTATGTAATTTGAAAAAAAACTTTTTTTAATTTTTGTTCAAATGTATTTTTACATAAACTCCTCTCAAGCAAGGGCAACATATATATTAGAATATTTTAAAAAGTTGAATACTTAATTTGGTTTTTTTTTGTACATATTTAACTGTTAAGTTCAGGAATAAGAATTCTAAAGTAATATAGTAGACCTTGACCAATCGTATTTCTTACTATAGAAAGAATTAGTAAGAATTTGAAACTAAATGAATTGTTGGTCATGTATGGTTATGTAATTTCATATTTAATAATATGATATTAATAGTGAATTTTAAAACTTAATTTATATTTAATAAAGTAAGATTTATATCGCTTTATTTATATTAATTTTATCATATTTTTAAATAATGTGAAATTTTCATGAAACTAATTATACTAGACCCTTATATTGTTATGATATATAAGGTAATTGTACCTAATATTACAAATATCAGAAAATGTGGCCAACAACAATTTTTCATGAAGAAGTTTGGATAAATAATTTAAAGGCTGGTGGAAAATCTAGATTGTTCTCACACACCATGAGAGAGGTACTCTTGAACTCATCTTTCACATTGTAGTCTATTCTTCCCACCAAATCTTGTCCTCCAATCATATCAATGTCCATATCAACTAGCTCCTTTGCAAGTACTATTTCAATAGCTTTATCAATTTTAGTTTTGCGAAAGATTCCCCACAGAAAATGTCCTGCATTTACATCAGTCATAACATCTGTGGACACTAGTTTATGTTAACAAATGTTGATTAAGCCATGCAGATAAATAGGACAAACAAATTCAAGAAAACACAATTTTCAAGAGAAAAATATAATATCTTGAACTTGCACTCTCCACTCTGAACTTTGATGTCAAATATTTATGAATAGAAAGAAAATGTAGATCAGGTGTTAAGAAAGTGGCAGAGTGAAACTAAATAATGAAACATTTTTCATACCCCTTGAGTCTAAGTCAAGTTTGAGGTAAATACTAACAACTCCACTCCATTAATATAACTTCTTAGCATTGCTTTCTTCACATTCATAAACTTCAATATGTCATTCAGGTTCTTTATGAACCTACATTTAGATGTATAATGCAATATCCTGGATTCATAAACTACGATAAGTAGCTTAGATAACAAATATCAAGTTGGCTGACACCAAAAAGAAAATGAAAAATGTCAAGAAAGTAAAAAATAAGAAATGACCTATCAGTATGCTCTGATGAAAAGAAGTATAATGCAATATCCTGAAGTCTAGGAGAATCATCTAGGAATATGTCAGTCAAGACATGCAACATAGGAAGTGGCTCCAATTGAAAAACTGATGGCATTTCTCTTCAAAATTTATATGCTTTCCTATTAACAATACAGGGTGGTTATGCCTGAAACCCCTCATAAATCATGTTAGATGCTGCTAGTCGAATTTGGATTTGATCCCTTCAAAACGTTCAACAACATGTTAGATTTCAGATGAGTAAAACTATAACCATCCCACAAGAAAATATTTGCATTTGCAAGTATCATATACATGCAATAAATTCCTCAATTGATGGACACTTGTACATGATATCCATAGCAACCTCTATTCTCATATAATGCTTTTGCAACACGGATTTAATCCAAGAGACCATAATTAGAATTGCTTTTTGTTTTGAAAATGAACAACAACAAACAAGGACAACTTGAATTTTCAAGTGTCATATACATGCAATTAATTCCTGAATTGATCGACACTTGTACATGTTATCCATAGCAACCTCTATTTCTCATATAATTATTTTTCAACAAGGATTGAATCCAAGAGATGACAACAACAACAACAACAACATCAACAACAACAACAACAAGTTTTTATTTATTATCATAAAAATAATTTAATATAATTAAACTATCTAAATACTAAATGATCCAAGTTTAACATGATTGTGAGACATAAAAGATTGTTTGCTTTTGAATTTGGTTACCATAATATACTTGTGGACCTTAATTGTTTTACTAGACCCTTATTTTGTCATGATATATAAGGAAATTGTACCTGATATTACAAATTAGGGGTGTTCAGAACTGAACCGACCCAAAAAAAAAAACCGAAAACCGATCCAAAAAACCACAAACCGATTAAAACCGCAAATTTTTGGATTATTTTGGATTTTTTGTTTCAGAACCGCGCAGTTTGGTTCGGTTTGCAGTTTGGCATTTCAAAACCGAACCGAACCAAACCGAATCGCAATTATTAAATAATATTATATTTATTATTAATTTTATTTCCCTAAACCCTAAACCAAAACCTAATCTACTGTTGTTGTCTATTACAATTTTCATCTCGTTAGACGCATCTTAGGGTTTCAGGATTCTTTACTTGAAACTCCCTTACTCTGATTTCATTATCTCACCATTAACTCTTATTTAAATCCATCTTCATCACATCATTTCACCCTCTCCATGGTTAATAGAGATTGAAGAATACTTGTAAGACATTGAAAGAATTGAAATGGGTATTTTCATATTCTACCTAAACTTTTTTATTGTCTAATTATTTTTTATCTACTCTTTTAATTTTATTGATTATTATATTTTATATGTTTCTAGAAATTGGTCCAGTCCTACGACTATATGAAGAGAATTTTGATGTTGAGTCTGATTAGTTGCTACAAAAATTAATTTTTATATAGTATGATGATTTCTTGACAAATTATATTTTTATTTTATAAAAAGTGTCAAGAAATGTTGTAATTTGAATTTAACTAATCATGTTTTATTTTAAAGGTTGTAATTATTGACATTTGACAATTGATCTACTTGAATTTTTGTGTGTATTTTTGTTAGTAGTTTTGTCAAATATTATATTTATTTTGTTAGTATTAAATTAAAACAATATATGATTTGATGGTTAAAAAGATACATTTCTTCTATTTCATGTTTTTTTAATCGGTAATGACAAATATATTGATAAAAATTGGTACTAAAAATATAAAAAATAATTGAGCAAAAGTATGCAAAAAATTAAATAGTAATATTATTATTTTTTGTTTTCAATCCTTTATCTAACCATATAAAATCTAGTCAATGATATAATTTTATTATTATTTAAAAAGATAAAAATAGTCAATTATTAATAAAAAAATAAAATTAAAAATTAAAAAAAAAAACCGCAAAAACCGATCCAAACCAAACCGCTAAAATTGGTTTGGTTTGGTTCGGATTTTTTTTTTATTTCAAACCGAACCAAACTGAACCGCAAATAATTTTTATATTTGGTTCGGATAAATTTTAGCGAAAAACCGAACCAAACCGCACCGCAAACACCCCTATTACAAATATTAGAAAATGTGGCCAACAACATTTTTTCATGAAGAAGTTTGGATAAATGGCTTAAAGCCTGGTGGAATATCTAGATTGTTCTCATACTCCACGAGAGAGGTACTCTTGAACTCATCTTTCTCAATGTGATAAATTCTTCCCACCAAATCTTGTCCTTCAATCATATCAATTTTCATATCAACTAGCTCCATGACAAGTACTCTTACTATAGCTTTATCAATTTTAGTTTGGCGAAAGATTCCCCATAGGAAATGTCCTGCATTTACATAAGTCATAACACCTGTGGACACTAGTTAATGTTAACAAATATTGATTAAACCATGCATATAACACTACTAGAAAAAGGCCTTTTTACGTCGATTAAATTAGATATTTAACGTCGAAAAACGAGACGTCGTTGAATCAGGCGATGTTAAATTTAACGTCGATTATTAAAATAACCGACATTGAAACTTCATGATATAACGTCGGTTACTAAAATAACCGACGTGAAAACTTTGGTATTTAACGTCGGTTATTTTTATAACCGATGTTAAAAGTTTATTATATAACGTCGGTTATTTTTATAACCGACGTTAAAAGTTTATTATATAACGTCGGTTAATAACCGACGTTGAAATATGTTTATTTTATTGATTTAACGTCGTTTTTTACCATAACCGACGTAGATTTACGATCAATTTTTGAAATTTGAAATTGTTTTATATTAATATTTCTATTATAAGACCTGGTAATCGCATATATATTAATGAAATGTTATTATAACAAGTAAACAATTACAATTACAAATAATGAAACAAAATTCCCATTTCATAAATAATACAATTACAATTAATCATTTAGATAGAAGAAGTAAAGAAAACCCTAACTCTCTCACTATGTGCAATTGTTTGTTCCTTCTTAATTTGATTTGGTACAAGTGTGACTAATTCCCTAACTCTGTATGTCCAATTGTTTGTTCCTAATTTTAACAAAGTGTGCTGCCCATTTGTCTCTAACCATTTGTATGGTTTGATTAGGCAATGCTTCTTTCTCTGTAAATGCCTGTAAAAACGAAATAACTTATTCATTAGTTCCGATTATATCAAATAAATTGAATGTAACAATTTAGTGAAATAAGATGATACTTACCTCATCCCAAGTATCTTTAATGTTTCCAAAAATAATGAGCCACATCCAATACATCACGTAATATCCACACTCGAAAGAACCAGGTTGTTTGTTACACTAAAAAATACGACTTATTAGTATATAGTTTAGCATAAAAACTTAAATTAAATACACTAAAA
>BDMB01000035.1:38782-50356 GCA_016859785.1 Macrotyloma uniflorum
TACGCTTGCATCAATGACATGCCCTCCCTCTCACCACCATAATTGAACAAATGCTAACATTCTAATTTAAATCTTAGTATGAGTGTAATCTGCCCCTATCCCACTACTCTAGGAATCCATTAAATGATGCTAAACTTTAGTCATATAAATACCATATTGTTGGTTCTGCATTAAATGATGCATCAAATCCTATGTTAAAGCCAAAAAATGCAATAAACAACTCAAGTTGACTAACCTCAAGCAATGATTGTGAGTGTACTATGAAATTGCTCCTAAGACAGCTTGAAGTCCTGTGTCCAGTTAGCACCCTGTAGTAGGATAAATTATCAGTAGAGATTCAAATAAAAATAGGTCATATCTTAGTCCATTATAATTGGTTAATTAAATGAAATATATTTTGACTTATAATCAATAATTTTTTAATTTTTTTAACCCAACCAGACTCAAATCCATAATAAACCAAGTTAACTCATGGTTAGAACTATATTAACACACTAATCAAGTGTATGAATGAACTACTTAACCTCTAAAGTGGAATTCAATTGATGGATTTGATCTTGCCAGTAATGAAGATTAGTTAATTCCAAATAACTTTTAAATAATATTTTTATTTTTAAACAACTTTTATAAGCACTTGATGTTATTAGTTCTTCCATTCATAACAATAAATATGCTTATTATCAAGTAATTAACTATAGTAATAAGTAATCAAATAAAATAAAAATGAGTCACATGATTTCTTTTCAACAAATTAGTGCTCATTTGTAGAGTAATGTTATCAATGAAATTCAAAACATCTTATCTATTAAATAAATTCATTGAAGTCATTTTAAAGTGTTCTTTTAAAAAGTATAACTCAGATTTCTATCAAAGATTATTCATGCATGCATAAATAATAAATATTTCATATAAAAAACCAATCAATAAACCAGTAGTGGATAATATTTGCAGCAGAATAGAAGGAGAAACCTTTCATTTTCTATGAGTCTTCACAATCATGGACAGTCCCACAGGTATCATTTGTTAAATCGTAAGTTTGTTTAAATGATATTTTGGGGGATGTGGCTGGCAAGAAAAAATTATTAAGTCATATAATCTAAATATGGTGGGCCAAGTGGAAGTTATACGTTGATAAGAGAGTTGAGTATAATACATGCTGAGTATAGTCTGGTGTGTGGGAAATGGGATTTCCACTTCTGTTTTGGCAAGACCAATGGATCGTTGGATATTGAGTATTGAAAGATAAAGCTATTTTTACTCTCTCAATATGATTTCCAAACCAAAGTTTTTTGAACTGAACATCAAAGCATGGATTCTTTACAACTGTACCAATCCTTATCATTCAAATATGGTACTGTTTTTAGCATTGCAGTGTATACCTAAACAACTCTATTTTCTTTCAAGATTGTAAAACAGTGCCCCAACATACTCTCTCTATCTTGAGCCAGGCCAATTACTGTCCTCAATCTTTGAATATTGGCAAGAAGCTATGCATTACTAATAGAGCCAGCTATGCTTTTGATGTGAACAATATTTAAATTCAAGATAGAAACATTTACCAATGCCATGTGCACTTCAACTATGTTATCAGATAATATATTCTATATAAATCCTAACTTATTGAAAGGTTCAACACACTCTCAAAAGCACTTGGGAACCCACACTCAAAAGCTAGCTACTAAGAAGGCAGAACCAAACACAAACGAAATGAACAACGAAATGCTCCAGTTTTACATCATGGCTCATACAAAAAGGTAAACAGAGGCAAAAACGAAAAAATGAACAACGAAAATGAAAATAGAGGCAAAAAAGAAAAATTAAAGGACGAAAAGGAAACTTACCACCGATTGGACAGAGAGAGCGAAAGAGAGGGAGAGAGAGAGAGTGAAGAAGCAAAAATGGCATCAGAAGTCGCGACAGAGTGAGATAGGGGAAGCGCGCAACAAAATAGAAGAAATGGTGCTGGGGGGTTTCAAATATTAACAATCAACGTCGGTTACTAAAAAAATCGACGTTAAATCAACTAACAACGTCGGTTATAATAGAAAACGACGTGGATTTAATGACTATCAACGTCGGTTAAATCAGTAACCGACGTTGTTTTATTTTCCACGACGGCTATATTTGTAACCGACGTGGAAAATGTACTGATATTTACAATTATGCCACCGTGTTTAAAACAACGTCGGTTATATGTATAATCGACGTTGTTTGGTGACGTAGAAACCCCTTTTTCTAGTAGTGTAAATAAGACAAAAAAATTCAAGAAAACACAATTTTCAAGAGAAATATATAATATCTTGAACTTGCACTCTCCACTCTGAACTTTGATGTCAAATATTCATGAATGGGAAGAAAGTCTAGATCAGGTGTTAAGAAAGTGGCAGACAGAAACTAAAGAATGAAAAAGTTTTCATACCCCTTGAGTCTGAGTCAAGTTCATATTTGAGGTAAATACTAACAACTCTATTCCATTAATATAACTTCTTAGCATTGCTTTCTTCACATTCATAAACTTCAATATGTCATTCAGGTTCTTTATGAACCTGCATTTAATTGAAAACATGTAAGATAAGTAGCTTAGACGACAAATACCAAGCTGACTGACACCAAAAAGAAAATGAAAAAAGTCAAGAAAATAAATAGTAAGAAATGGCCTATCAATATGCTCTGATGGAAAGAAGTATAATGCAATATATTGAAGTCTAGGAGAATCATCTAGTAATATGTCAGTCAAGACGTCCAACACAGGAAGTGGCTCCGATTGAAGGATTGATGGCATCTCTCTTGAAAATTTATATGTTTTTTTGTTAATAATACATGATGGTTAGGCCTCAAACCCATCATAAATCATGTTAGATGCAGCTAGTCGAATTTGGACTTGATCCCTTCAAAATGATAAAAAAACATGTTAGATTTCAGATGAGTAAAACTATAAGCTTCCCCTAATAAAATAATTGCATTTGCAAGTGTCATATACATGCAATAAATCATCAATTGATGGACTCTTGTACATGATATCCATAGCAACCTCTATTCTCATATAATGCTTTTGCAACAAGGATTGAATCCAAGAGATCATAATTAGAATTGTTTTTTGTTTTGAAAATGAACAACAACAGGAAACAACAACAACAACAACAACTTGCATTTGCAAGTGTCATATACGTGAGTAAATTCCTCAATTGATGGACACTTGTACATGATATCCATAGCAACCTCTATTTTTCAACAAGGATTGAATTCAAGAGACAACAACATCAACAAAACCAACAACTTTTTATTTATTATCATAAAAATAATTTAATATAATTAAATTGTATAAATACTAAATGATCCATGTTTAACATGATCGTGAGACATAAAAGATTGTGTGCTTTTGAACTTGGTTACTATAATATAGTTGTGGACCTTAATTGTTTTACTAGGCCCTTATATTGTTATGATATATAAGGTAATTGTACCTGATATTACAAATATTAGAAAACGTAGCTGACAACAATTTTTCATGAAGAAGTTTGGATAAATGGCTTAAAGCCTTGTGGAAAATCTAGATTGTTCTCATAATCCATGAGAGAGGTACTCTTGAACTCATATTTAACAATGTGGTCTATTCTTCCCACCAAATCTTGTCCTCCAATCATATCAACGTCCATATCAACTAGCTCCTTTGCAAGTACTCTTTCAATAGCTTTATCAATTTTAGTTTGGCGAAAGATTCCCCACAGAAAATGTCCTGCATTTACATCAGTCATAACACCTGTGGACACTAGTTGATGTTAACAAATGTTGATTAAGGCATGTAGATAAATAGGACAAACAAATTCAAGAAAACACAATTTTCAAGAGAAAAATATAATATCTTGAACTTGCACTCTCCACTTTGAACTTTGATGTCAAATATTCATGAATGGAAAGAAAATGTAGATCAGGTGTTAAGAAAGTGGCAGAGTGAAACTAAAGAATGAAACAGTTTTTATACCCCTTGAGTCTGAGTCAAGTTCATTTGAGGTAACAACTCCACTCCATTAATATAACTTCTTAGCATTGCTTTCTTCACATTCATAAACTTCAATATGTCATTCAAGTTCTTTATGAACCTGCATTTAATTGAGAACATGTGAGATAAGTAGCTTAGACGACAAATACCAAGCTGGCTGACACCAAAAAGAAAATGAAAAAAGTCAAGAAAATAAAAATTAAAAAATGACCTATTAGTATGCTCTGATGAAAAGAAGTATAATGCAATATCCTGAAGTCTAGGAGAATCATCTAGGAATATGTCAGTCAAGACATCCAACACAGGAAGTGGCTCCAATTGAAGGACTGATGACATTTCTCTTGAAAATTTATATGCTTTCCTATTAACAATACAGGGTGGTTATGCCTGAAACCCATCATTAATAATGTTATATGCTGCTAGTCGAATTTGGATTTGATCCCTTCAAAATGTTCAACATGTTAGATTTCAGAAGAGTAAAACTATAACCATCCCCCAAGAAAATATTTGCATTTGCAAGTATTATATACATGCAATAAATTTCTCAATTGATGGACACTTGTACATGATATCCATAGCAACCTCTATTCTCATATAATGCTTTTGCAACAAGGATTAAATTCAAGAATCCAAAATTAGAATTGTTTTTTGTTTTGAAAATGAACAACGACAAACAACAACAACAACAATAAGAATAACAACTTGCATGTGCAAGTGTCATATACATGCAATTAATACCTCAATTGATCAACACTTGTATATGATATCCATAAAAACCTCTATTACTCATATAATGTTATTGCAACAAGGGTTGAATCCAAGAGACAACAACAACAACAACAAATTTTTATTTATTATCATTTAAATAATTTAATATAATTAAACTGTCTAAATACTAAATTATCCACGTTTAACATGATTGTGAAGACATAAAAGATTGTCCGCTTTTGAACTTGGTTACCATAATATAGTTGTGGACCTTAATTGTTTCACTAGGCCTTTATATTGTTATGATATATAAATTTATTGTACTTGATATTACAAATATTAGAAAATGTGGCCAATAACAATTTTTCATAAAGAAGTTTGGGTAAATGACATAAAGCTTGGTGAAAAATCTAGATTGTCCTCATACTCCATGAGAGAGGTACTCTTGAACTCATCTTTCACAATGTGATCAATTTTTCCCACCAAATCTCGTCCTCCAATCATATCAATGTTCATACCAACTAGCTCCATGGTTGGTACTCTTACCATAGCTTTATCAATTTTAGTTTGGCGAAAGATTCCCCACAGGAAATGTCCTGCATTTACATCAGTCATAATACTTGTGGGCACTAGTTGATGTTAACAAATGTTGATTAAGCCATGCTGCGAAATAGGACAAACAAATTCAAGAAAACACAATTTTCAAAAGAAAAATTTAAATCTTGAACTCGCACTTTCCACTTTGAACTTTGATGTCAAATATTCATGAATAAGAAGAAAGTATAGATTAGGTGTTAAGAATGTGGTAGAGTGGAACTAAAGAATGAAACAGTTTTCATATCCCTTGAATCTGAGTCAAGCTCATTTGAGGTAAATACTAACAACTCCACTCCATTAATATAACTTGTTAGCATTTCTTTCTTCATATTCATAAACTTCAATATATCATTCAGGTTGTTTACGAACCTGCATTTAATTGAGAACATGTAAGATAAGTAGCTTAGACGACAAACACGTAGCTGGCTAACACCAAAAAGAAAATGAAAAAAGTCAAGAAAATAAAAAGTAAGAAATGACCTATCATTATGCTCTAATGGAAAGAAGTATAATGCAATATCCTGAAGTCTAGAAGAATCATCTAGGAATATGTCAGGCAAGACGTCCAACTGAAGAAGTGGCTCCAATTGAAGGACTGATGGCATTTCTCTTCAAAATTTATATGCTTTCCTGTTAACAATACATGGTGGTTAGACCTCAAACCCCTCATAAATCATATTAGATGCTGCTAGTCGAATTTGGATTTGATCCTTTCAAAATGATCAACAACATGTTAGATTTCAGATGAGTAAAATTATAAGATTCCCTTAAGAAAATATTTGCATTTGCAAGTGTCATATACATGCAATAAATTCCTCAATTGATGGACACTTGTACATGATATCCATAGCAATCTCTATTCTCATATAATGCTTTTGCGACAAGGATTGAATCCAAGAGACCATAATTAGAATTGATTTTTGTTCTGAAAATGAATAACAACAACTTGCATTTGCAAGTGTCATATACATGCAATAAATTCCTCAATTGATGGACACTTGTACATGATATCCATAGCATTCTCTATTCTCATATAATGCTTTTGAAACAAGGTTTGAATCCAAGAGACCATAATTAGAATTGATTTTTGTTCTGAAAATGAACAACAACAACTTGTATTTGCAAGTGTCATATACATGCAATAAATTCCTCAATTGATGGACACTTGTACATGATATCCATAGCAATCTCTATTCTCATATAATGCTTTTGCAACAAGGATTGAATCCATGTTGGGTTTTCAAAAACCTCTCGGCAAGTGTACCGAATAGAGGGTATCGAACTCAGGGATTTGGCAAAATTATGCCCGTAGGTGTTTCATGTATTATCAGCTTTTAATTGATTGGATGATGATGGTATCAATAAAGAAAGAGTGTAATAAATTTAATTATAATAATAAAGTGTATAGGAATTAGATTCTATTATAAACTCTTCAAAACTTAGAAACATCTTTATTAAATCCTATTTTAATTATCAAAATAATGATAGCTTTTGTCAATTCCTTGATCAGAAACCCTAAAAATTCCCAAAACCACTTAAATTCCTTTAAAGATTAATGGAAATTTCAGCAGTGAAGATGATTTTGTCAAACCCAATTACCCTAATTTCGTTCCCAAAATTAGGTCAATTGGGGGTTAAGGTTGAGTTCAGAAAAAGTACAATGTTCCCACAAAATTATCTTCTCAAAAGATGAAAATAAAAAGTGCACAATCAAAACCTTTAAAATAAAGCCTTAAATAGATGCGAAAGATGAAGAATTACATATATAATCCAACTCCTATACAAAAGAAGTACCTTAGCCACTCATGGTGGGTCGCTTCATAAGAAGATTACAAAAGATAGAACTCTAGACTTAATTGCCTCCGGATGTTCCGGATGCTTTCCCAAGCTAGACCCTTAAACTCTAGAAGTCTTCTTTGTTTTCCTCTCTGGAAGTGATGATTTGAAAGTTTCGTGGCTCCCTCTTTATATAGGAAAATTCGGCCGAAGTTGGTTAAGATTCGCTCAGCGAAATAGGAATGCGCTGAGCGGACTGAAACAAATTCAGTTTTACTTTGCTTAGCGCAAGAATCCGCTCAGTGCGAGCATCCGCTGAGCGCAAGAACGCGCTGAGCGCTGGACTTTGCTTAGCGCGAGCATCAGCTCAGCGCAAGTATCCGCTTAGCGCCTCTTTCTTCAGCTTTTTGTCACTTTTCCATTCTCTTCTTCTTCTTTAATGGCCTGCACTTGGATTAAGCAAATCTGGGGCTTTTGTAGTCATTTATCTCTATTTTTCCTTGGATAATGCTTTGAATTAATCTCCTTTTCATGAACATATAAACACTTATCAATCCAAGAGACCATAATTAGAATTGTTTTTTGTTCTGAAAATGAACAACAACAAACAACAACAAAAACTTGCATTTGCAAGTGTCATATACATGTAATAAATTCCTCAATTGATCGACACTTATATTTGATATCCATAACAACCTCTATTTCTCATATAATGCTTTTGCAATAAGGATTGAATCCAAGAGACAACAACAACAACAACAACATTTTATTTATTATAATAAAAATAATTTAATATAAACAAACTGTCTAAATGCTAAATGATCCACGTTTAACATGATTGTGAAGACATAAAAGATTGTTTGCTTCTGAACTTGGTTACCATAAAATTGTTCTGGACCTTAATTATTTTACTAGGTCGTTATATTGGTAATTGTACCTGATATTACAAATATTAGAAAATGTGACCAACAATAACAAATGTTGATTAAGCCATGCAAACAAATAGAACAAACAAATTCAAGAAAACACAATTTTCAAAAGAAAAATTTAATATCCTTAACTTGCACTCTCCACTCTAAATCTTGAAGTCAAATATTCATGAATAGAAAAAAAATGTAGATTAGGGGTTGAAAAAGTGACAAAGTGGAATTAAAGAATGGAACTGTTTTCATACCCCTTGAGTCTGCGTCAAGTTGATTTGAAGTAAATACTAACAACTCCACTCCATTAATATAACTTCTTAGCATTGCTTTCTCCACATTCATAAACTTGAATATGTCATTCAGGTTCTTTATGAACCTACATTTAATTAAGAACATGTAGGATAAGTAGCTTAGACGACAAACACCAAGCTGGTTGACACCAAAAAGAAAATAAAAAGTAAGAAATGACCTGTCAGAATGCTCCAACGGAAAGAAGTATAATGCAATATCCTGAAGTTTAGGAGAATCATCTGGGAATGTCAGTCAAGACATCTAAAGTAGGAAGTGGCTCCAATTGAAGAAGTGGTGACATTTCTTTTGAAAATTTATATGCTTTCTTATTAATAATACATGGTAGTTGGGCCTCAAACCTATCATAAATTATGCTAGGTGCTTCTAGTCGAATTTGGATTTGACCCCTACAAAATGGTCAACAACATGTTAGATTTCAAATGAGCATGTTAGATTTCAGATGTGTAAACCTATAACTTTCCCCAAATTAGATATTTGCATTTACAAGTGTCATATACATGCAATAAATTCCTGATTTGATGGACACTTGTACATGATACCCATACCAACCTCTATTCTCATATAATGCTTTGACAATAAGGATTCGATCCAAGACACCATAATTATAATTGTTTTTTTATTTGAAAATGAATAAGTATTTAGCCTCTCTTCTACTGATAGAAGTTGATTTTGGACAACCAGAAAGTTCCATTGTATACTAACAAACTCCATTTAAAAAAAAAGGAAATAATTATAATAATATAAGTGTACAATAATTTAGCTTCAGTCAAGAGAACAATAATCTAATAAGTCCACACTATGAGGATGTTTACATGAATCACACAACATCTTTATTCCATTATATAATTTTCTAAATCTATTGTTTGATTTCAAAAGCATACAATCTACTCTCCTCATTGGTGCCTCCACTACAATAACTTATGAAGTCTAGATACTCTAAACTGAAAAAAGTATAAGTGTTCTATCAGTGTTATACTCGTGTTTAAGACTAATATTATCCATATACAAGCCGTATTGAGATATGCCTCTAATACAACTTGAGTCATTTTCTATATTTGTAAATTTAAAATTTTAATATTTTAACTTAAAAAATTTAAAGTCATAAGAGATAAAAAAGAATAACAAACACGTTATTTTTTGTTACATTATGTGTATTCTATTGCAAGCAAAATTACAAGAAGTGAATTAGTATTCTTCCCTCACACTAATCTTCCTCTCCCTACTTATTTACTTTGCCTTTAAACTTTCTTTATGATAGAAATCTATATATTTAAATCCATAAATAATTTTTTATTAATGTATCCTAGACATATAGTTAATTTAAAAAAAAAAATTGTCATATCTCCATATCTAGGCTTCATAGATAGTAACCTTTTTTTTGACATGTCTAAAACTCTAAAAGACCTTTTATCAATATTTTGTCATCTTTTCTATACATGGCACAGGGAAGAGCATTAAGGATTCTAAAAAATTTACAATTTGTGATTATTCCAATAGGGATTTAGGTCTAATTGGACTACCTTTTCTATAAGAAATTTTAGGAGAAAAAACTAGAAAGAAAAATTGAAATTACCTTCTCTTTTAAAACTAAAATTATTTTATGCACAAAATAATTCGTAAAAGTTTTTTCATATAACTTCCTCAATTTTTATTTTTAATTTATTCATAAACAAATTTTAACTTAGAAAAAAAAATATTTTATTTTATTTGTTCTTACTTTTCTCTTCTACAAGTTCTTATGAAGAAATTCATATGAACATACCCCTAGTGATATTAAACCTAATTGAACATATCCCAATAGTCATTTTAAAATTTCATAGAGGTTCCTATATTTTACCAAGTGTAATAGAATGTCATTTTGGTTTAGATTGAGGAATTTAAAAATATTTGAACTCTACGGACTTAATCACAATCTTTACAAGCTCGAAACCATTTATATTTCAACAAAAACAAACATCCAACTCTTACAATTGCTTGTAATTGTGGCCTCACATGGCCAAGTCTTGCAATTATTTGTAATTGTGCCCTAACATGGCCGTTTTTGTCATACGAAATGTGTTGTTTACCAATGTAAGAAAAGGAACAAAACTTGTTTTGTCGACATAGATATTCAAAATAAAAGAGAAAGTCATAATACAAAAGCATATAGGTTTTATCCACCCATATACTCGGTCATTTGAAATTGAATGTATTGAAGATTGTAAAAAATGTGTAGCCAGTGAACAATAATTGTAGAATTAATTTTCTTGATTTACCAAAAAAACGATACTCCTCTCAAGTTGAGGAATAAACACTTCATTCCAAACTTGGTTATGAGATTATGAAAACCTGAGGTATTAAGTGATTCATCAACTCATTAGCCACTTGTTGTTTGGATCCACTTGTTGTTTGGATGAAATGTATGACATGTATATTAAAGTCAAAGACGTACATGGAAGCTAGAGTGAGAAGTGTTAGACTCAATACAAAGTGTTAGACTCAATACAAATCAAATGGAGCAAGAGTGAGGTTAGAGAGAGGATAGGGAATTTGGAGAGTCACAAGAGAGAGTTCATTACTGTTCATCATTGTGCATGAATTTTTTTGATTTTGATTTTCAACCAAGATCACTCTTCACTCACAAGGGAAATAATGCATAGGTGAATCGTATAGCAGGAATGGGGGATGTGAGATTTGGGTTGCGTTCGAATGAGACAAACAAGAATGACAGAAGTGAAGGGCATAATGTAGTAACTTTTTTCTTCTCTCACTTTCCTTCTGCGTTTGGGGAAACTAATATGAGGAAAATATTTCAAAACTGGGGAAACGTAACTGAGGTGTTCATAGCGAAGAAGTTGAATAGACAAGGTCAAAGATATGGGTTTGTTCGTTTTATAGGGGTAAAAAATCTATTGGAACTTGAAAGAAAGTTAGACCAGATTTGGATTGGTAATAAGAAGATACATGCCAACTTACCCAGATTTGGGCGACGGGAGGAGAATCTGAAGGTTGCGAAACATGTCATTTTGCCCACTTATAGCACCCGGAGGAAGGAAATCGATACCATTAAGGAGTGGAGGTTGAAGGACAAGGATTGTACGTATGAACAAGCTGTGAAAGGAGAGAGTAAAGGTTCGGGAATAAAAGGGAAAATCGAAAAAGGTGATGAACCAAAATGGGTTGGAACTGATATAAATGTCGATTGTGATAGGAAAGAATGGTTGGGAATGTGCATAGTTGGGAGATTATTCGATCCTTTAAAGGCAGAGATCATCCAGG
>BDMB01000035.1:56391-116632 GCA_016859785.1 Macrotyloma uniflorum
TACGCTTGCATATCTATTGGGTGAAGTGGAATACAGTTTGTAAAGAAAGATGCAAAGGGGGGCTTGGAATAACTGATATCAGGTGTTTTAATATTGCTCTTTTGGCCAAGTGGAGGTGGCGACTTGAACATGAAAGTGGAGGGATATGGAAATAGGTAATGTTATCAAAATATGGGGGGTGGAGAGGTTTAGATGATTTGATAGGAGAAAATGATTGTTCTACTTGGTGGAGAGATCTAAGAAAAATTTATGGGGCAAATGAAGTAGAAGGGAAATGGTTTCAAAATGAAATTGAATGGAAGGTGGGGAATGGTAGGAAGATTAAGTTCTGGCATGACAAATGGGTAGGAGATGAAACACTTAAATCCAAATTCCATAGGTTGTATCTCAACTCTATCAATCAGAATGGGACTATTGAGGAAACGGGTTGCTGGAAGGAAGGTGAATGGGAGTGGAATATGAGGTGGAGGAGGGGGTGGTTTCAATGGGAAGAACTCCTATTGGAAAGATTAATAAATATTATAAATTCTAAGGAAGATAAATGGTTATGGAAGAGTGGTGAACTGGGAAGTTACTCTGTACATTCTGCATATAATCTTATATGGGAGAGTTTTCAACAGGACCAAGACTTGCAAGAGGAGGATAAAGAATTTTTCACAAGGCTATGGAAGATTAAAGCAATTCCTAAAGCAGTACATCTGGTTTGGAGAGCGGCAATTGGAGGAATAACAACAAAGGACAACTTACAAAAAAAAGGAATCCAATTGGCAAATCTCAATTGTGATTTATGTGGACTGCAAAGTGAAAACGTTGAACATTTATTCTTTGAATGTAAGGTAGCTAGTGCTGTTTGGGATAAATGTTATTTGTGGTTTGGAATAAGAGTGTATGGAATATACTCTGGGTTGGAGTGATTTGGTCTATTTGGCTACATAGAAATGAGGTGTTATTTCGGAATGAAAAAGTAAGTGCTGAAGAGATTTTTAGTTTAATTCAAGTCAGAACTTAGTCATGGATCATCAATAGAGTTAACAAGAATTTTGGGACTTTTTCTCAATGGTGTATAAATCCTTTATCTTGTGTTGGGTAGGTTAAGTCATTCAATAGTAATGGGAGGGATAATTATTTATTAATTGCTGAATTTTCCACACATCTTTGTACAATTATGTACTTGTAATAGTTTTTGGTACTTCTGGTACCAATTTTATTAATATATCTGTTTTTGCTGATCTAAAAAAAATGACATGTATATTAAACTTTCTTCTTATTTTTCCTTAATGAAATGAGATTATGTGCAATCTTTGTTGCTGACTTATTATTATAATAGAGTTTCATGGGCCCCTCCAAATTAACCTTTAAATTATCTGAGATAAATTTTAACTATAACAACTCACATAACCCTTGTGTCATGGACCTGAATTCTAATTTAGTTGATGATCTTGCCACCACATTCTGTTTTTTCTTCTCCATATTACTTCTTCTCCATATCATTAAGTTCCCACCTAAAAAAGTACAATATCCAGTTATTGATCTTCTATCAATAAGAGAACCTCTATAATCTACATTATAATAGGCTTCAAGAGTTAGACTTTCATTTCTTTTGAATAGTATTCCTTTTCCAAGCTTACCCTTCAAGAAATGTAAAATTTTATAAGGTGCTTAAAAATAAGATTCCTTTGGTTCATGCATAAATTGACTAACGACACTCACTAAATGATCAATGTCTACTGTTGGTTCCTTTTCATTCTTACATAACTTGTAATTATGATCCATTGTAGTTTTATTGGTCTACACCTAATTTTTCCAATTTCTACCAACAAATCAGTTATATATTTTTTCTTAGATATGAAAATTCCTTGATTAGAGTAGGCTACTTCAATCTTAAGAAAATACTTCAATCTTTCTAACTTGTACCTATCAGGCCCATTGATAGTGGGCCAAGTTAACCAAGAAAGAGTTGGCCCAGAATGAAGTAGATGAGCTGAAATGGTCAAAGCCCAAAATATAGTTTTATTGGAAGAATGATGAGAAGATTCGTAACGAAAGATTTACATTAGTAAGCTATGAAAGTTTTAAAGGTAATTTAAGGGTAATCATGGAGAATTCGTAACAGTATTCTGAGTAAAAACTCATAATGGTAATAAGGTATGATTATAGTATAAATAGACATTTTCAGATGAGTAGGTAAATTCATTCTATCTTTAATATATATCAATCTGCATACACTAGTGTACTGACTTGAGCATCGGAGTGTAAACGTAGGTTCCCCCCATTCGGTTTTGGTGAACTATTAAGCCGACTGAGGTGTTTGGAGCAAGCGATCCTAGGAATAGGCGGTTTGAAGCAGGAGAGGAGGTACTCGGTACTCGGCCTTGTAAGTACACCTTTAATTCAAATTTCTGGATTAGTCTCTATTTCAGTTCTTTCTTCTCCTTTTCATCATTTTCAGTCACTATGATATCATCAACATAAACTAGAAAGATTGTGTTAGTCCCTCTTTCCTTGAATATTTAATAAACAAAGTGTGATCTCTTTGACTTTGATTGTATCCAAATCACTTCATAACTTTGGTGAATCTACCATACCAAGCTCTAAAGGATTGTTTCCTTCCATAAAGAGCATTTTGCAGTTTGCACACCTTATTTTCTCTATCTCCTTCAAACCCAGTTGGAATATTCATGTAAATTTCTTCTTCTAGGTCTCATGGAGAAAGAAATTTTTAATATCATATTGTAGAAGTTTTCAATTAAAGTGGACAGCTAAAGACAAAATAATCCTTACAGTATTCATTTTAGCAACTGGTGCATAAATCTCTTGGTAGTCTATTCCATAAGTTTGGGTGCATTCGTTAGCAACTAACTTCATTTTGTACTTTTCAATAGACCCATCAACCTTATATTTTACTGTATATATCCATTTGTAATCAACAATATTCTTTTCTTTGGGTTTTGTCAATAATTTCCCATGCATTATTTTTTTCCAATGCATATATCTCTACTTTCATGGCATATCTCCATTCTTTCATGGCATATCACCATTCCAAACTAACAATGTACTTTTTAACCTTTTATGGTTATCCGATAATTTATCTAAAGAAACATAATTTGATAAAGGATGGAGAGATTATTTTGTGTAGTTTCTAGTACCTTGTCTAATGACTATTGGAAGATCAAAGTCATTTGAAAAGTTGAGAGTGTTCTCGTTTTCTGGTTCAACTCTATCTGTAGTTTTAAGTTCAGAACTTATTTGATAAATGAACTTGTCACATGTCTGGAATGACTTTCCTTCTTGTGTAAACATTGGTCAATCTTGGAGTTGAATCTCTGATTGTAACAATAGTGATCTTATCAGTTTCAGCTTCTAATTCTGCCCAAGAATTAATTTTCTTAACTGTAGATTCATTTTTAAAGGTTTCAGTTAGAGAATATGATAGAAAAAAAGGTTAGGTTATCATCGCAATCTTTTAAAAGAAATTCGTGGGAACCAATATTGGACAAAATATGAGTTTCAATGAAGGTGACAACAATAGAGATATAACGCCTTTTAGATAAAGGGTCATAATAACCTTTTTGAGTTGATAAAGAACCAAGAAAGACACCTAACAATCATGGATCAAGTTTGTCTCTACTTTGGTTAAAGATATGTCCAAAGGTTATGCAGCCAAATATCTAAAATGAAACGATTTGAGATCTTTAAAGTGGGGAAAAAATTGTTTAGGGTTTCAAGTGAACTTTTGTTCTTTAGAATATGTGAGATTATCATATATGCAGTGACAATTTCTCTCTAATAATTTTTTGGAACTTTCACTTGAAAAATAAGTGCTCAAGTGGTATTAAGTAAGTGTTTATTTTTCTTCTCTGTCACTCCATTCAGTTGGGGAGTACGAAAAGTCATGAATGATCCCTTTAGATTGAAAAAAAAAACAAACACAATTGGTTGAAAAAATTTCTAGTATTGTCAGATTTAAATATTTTTATATTGATCCCAAATTGATTTTAAATTTGAATGAAAAATGGAAATAAAAGTGCTCAAATCAAATTTTGTTTAAGCAAATAGAGTCAAGCAACTCTAGCACAATCATCAATAAAGATTACAAACCAACAGGTCCAAAAATATTAGGTATAGTAGATGGTCCCCATATAAATATGAATTAATAGGAAAGATTGTGAATTTTTATTATTATTAACAAGAAAATATACATGAGGGTGTTTAGTTAATTTACAAGCCTCACAATACAATTTTGAGGTATCTAGATTTTTAAATATATGGGGAAACATAATTTTTAAGACAGAAAATGATGGATGTCCTCAATAACAATGATACAACCAAAAAGTGTCTTTATTCGATACACTAAGTAGAGACATAGTTTTGTGACATGTTTAACATTTTTTTAAATAAGTTTGGAAGATAAATAGATTTCTCCATATCTTACAACAGTAACTGAAGAGTCTTTCACAACAATAATTTTCCTATTGCTTGAAGATGAAATATAAGAATGAAAGAGTTGGGACATACTCATATGATCTAAGTGTTAGCACTATATGAGACACTTATATAAGAAACATTACCTAAAAGAGTAAGAGAGCATGAGTCAGAGTGTTTCTCATTTAATCTTTATGAAGCTCTAATGCCTTGGACATCAATTGAATTTGGATCAGACATCATGAAGATGTAAATCAGCAACCAGCTATCTAATGCATTTTAAAAGAAGAAAAAAAAACAATAAAGATTGTTGTGATAAAATTACAGCAATTAAGGTTGCACCCTCTCTTGAAGATAAAATGACGATAAAGGCCACGAATGATAAAAATAAGGACGAGGGCTCTAGAAAAAAAAACCTAGAGCTCTAATGTCATGTGAAAAATGTTTAGACAGTAAATAATAATTGTGGAATTGTTTTTCTTGATTTATAAAAGAAACAATATATATGTATTTAAAAGAAAAAAAACTAAATGCTAATAAAATAAAATAAATCTCCTAAAATAAAGGAAATAAATTTCTATAAACAAAATGAAATAAATCTCCTAAAATAAAGGAAATGAATCTCTAAAAACAAAGACTCTAAATCAGAAACAAATCTTTCAAATAAACTTATACTCAAAATTCCTTAATTTTAGAGATTTCTTATAAACAAATCTATATTTATTATTTAATCATTCTATATTTATTGTACATTAAATATATAATATTTACTCTCATATTTAAATAAAATAAAATTGAAGGGAAATTTGAAACTTCTATTGTCATTGTAACTACCAATTAAAATTTAATGTGCATTATAAAGAAAGAGTAATTTAAGATATAAAAGTTATCAATAACAAGAGAAGAAGCTACATACCTCCAAGCATGAATTAAAGAGGGTAAAAATTTATGATAATGATCTAAGTTTTTCTGAGTAATATGATGGTGACACTTTTTCATATTATACTTATATTTAGCATCATCACTAGGTACACCACCTAAAAAAGAGAGAGAAAGAGAGCATAAGGAAAGGGAATAAAATAAGATATCACAGCTTCACCATCCATCATACATATACTATCATATTGTGGTTCTACCTCTCGGATAGTTCAAATTCCTATACAGTCAGCATCCCTAAATGGCAATTAAATTTAAACTTAGATCTATTGGGTCAATCTTCTGCAAAAAATGAAATAAATTTCTTAATAGGCTGAAATTAACTTATGCACAAGTTAAAATAAAAATTTAAAGAAGTTATATGAAAAAACTTTTACGAATTAGCTTATGAGTAAGCTAATTTTAATTTATGAAAAAACTCATTTCATTTTTTCTTTTTATTTTTCACTTCAAGAAAGTGTCTTTTTAGAAACTTGTCCAGACATACCTTAAATAATTATAACTTCTTTTAACACAATCCAAAGACAATTTCTCTCTCATTATATCATACAAATTAAATGAATCCAAAAGTTAGTGTAAGAACTCTGATTAGACAAGCATCAGCAAGCACAATTGCACATTTTAATTTCATTATATACTAACAAACTCCATTTTAAAAACAATAAAATAATGATGACTTATGTTATACTAGTAGAAGTTGATTTTGTACAGTCAGAAAGTTTCATGGTATACTAAAAAAACTCCGCTTTAAAAAAAAATGAAATGATAATGATGATAATATAGTAAGATCATACTATGCAATATAAAAGGGATTTATTAATATATTGTCTCAGTAATAAAAGTGAAATAATATAAAATTCACATAAATATCAAAATCACGTATAAATTCACTACTAGAAAAAGGTCTTTTTACGTCAGTTATATTGGACATTTAATATCGGTTAACGTGGCGTCGTTATATGAGATGTCGTTAAATTTAACGTCGGTTAGTGGGACAACCGACGTAAAATATAAAACTTTCAATGTCAGAGTAATTTAAATAACCGACGTTAATTTTGCCTAAAATACTGGAAAACATAAGATTTCGTCACAGCTGCAATGGACACAATAATGAAAGAATATGATTATATGAGAACCAACTTTCAAATAACAAATAATGTAGAAACAAAAATGATGAAAAACCAACTTTCAGTACAACATACTGAACCCTAATTGAGACTTAGGTAGAAGAGTTAAGTAGGAAACCTCACCATCGTAGTTAAATCTGCCCCTTTATTGCGTTTAACATAGAAGAATCAGTACACGACATCACCAGAACACCAACAGTGCAATTGATCTTCAAACAGTCATCCTTGAGAAAAGTTGATGCCTCTAGGTCTTTACTTTTCATAAACCGCTTATATCCCCTAAAAAAAAAAAAAAACCACTGCATCATTCATCACTTCATCAAACAACTAATAATTTGTGAGAACTATAACACAAATATCACAAGTTTATCATAAAAAAAATAAAAATAGAGAGAGAGAGAGAGAAATGAACGCATGAAACAAAGAACCCTCCTGCTCTCTGCCTTTGGGTTGTTCATCGTTATTTTCTTTGAAGAAAAAAATACAAAACTACCAAATACCGTTTAATCATGGAATGGGACTCATTTTTGATGAACTCTACGAGGTGAAATGCTAACAAGTTGAATAATTTACTGAACAGTCACTGTAAAGGGAAATAGCAAACGAGAGAGGGAGATAGGGGCTAAACCCTTACCAGTAGGCAGTGAACCACGAATCAACTCCACGGCAACAAGCAGACAAGAGGGAAACAACCACTGGCGGCGGTGGTGGCTGGTGGTGGCGGTGGTGGCAATAGAAGAGGGACTCGCGAGAAAGGGAGAAACGGGGAGTGGTGAAGCTGGGAAAATAGCAGAGTGAGCGCTGGAAGTGGTGAAATAATAATCATCAACGTCTATAACAACGTCGGTTATTCATTTAAACGATGTTGATACTCGACTATCAACGTCGTTTAAAACTATAACCGAAGATGTTATATTTTCCACATCGGTTGTATTTATAACTGACGTGGAAAATGTAGTTATATTTACAATTATGCCACCGCGTGTAAAATAACGTCGGTTATATATAACCGACGTTGTTTGGCGACGTAGAAACCCCTTCTTCTAGTAGTGATTATAATACACTTGATGAATGAAAAATACAATAAAATTAGTATGGAATAACTAATAAAAATATTTTAACCAAATAATGGTTTCAATTGTAATAATAAAAAGAATAAATATTATTTATATTAATTCATTATAATTCAGTTATCTTTACCTTTTTTAAAATATTCTTAACCATAACTTTTATCTTAAACAAATATAATAAATTATTTTAATCTCTATTTCAGATTAAAAATACAAAAATATTTTTAACAATAAATTGTTTTTAATTTTTACAAATATTATTTATTTAACACTCTTAACGGTAAACAAATGATTGTTTGATATATAGAAAAATCTTTCAAAGACAAAATATACAAATAAACAGTTTCAGTGAGATGATATCTTTATTATATGAAGGATATATAACAAATCTATTCTCTAAAAGAACTAGGGTTTCATTCAGGACTTACCTAAAGACTTTTTGCACACGGAATATGTATTCACTTCAATATTTTTTCTTATATGTCATAAAACTTTGCCTAGGATCTTCATGTATGTTACCATTGTAAGATTATACTTTATTTTTATTATTATAAGCTTTTCAGCATTAAGTTTTTTTTGAATCGGCAATGACATATATATTAATAAAAATTGGCACTAAAAGTACCAAAAACAATTACAAGATATAATTGAGTAAAAGTGTGCAGAAAGCTAAATAGTTAACTAAATAATTATCTCTCTCCCTACTGAATGGTTATCAGATACTCACCAAGTAGATTATCCAACACATAAAGAACAAGACCAGGGATCCATACACCATTCTGCAAAAGATCCAACAACCATTGAAACCTTAAACTTGACCCACAACTAGGAGTTCAGTTGAGTTAGAAAGAAAATTTCATCTGCATCTACCTTCTTATTACGAAACAACGCGTCATTCCTATGCTTCCACAAACTCCACACCACCCCAACCCACACCACCTTCCAATATATGTTAACCTTCTAGTGTTGGAAGTGAATGTAGTGTTGTAACAAATGTTGCTTGAGAGTTTTAGTTCTGCAAGTACTTATGCCAAACCACTTATAACATTTGTTCCATACCACATTAGCTATCTTGCACTACAAAAACAGATGTGTGATGAATTCCTCCTCCTCACCACATAACCCGCAACTAGTCACACCCACCTGCACCCCCCTACCCCTCAACTTATCCCTCGAAGCTATACCTTCTGATGCTGCTCTCCACACTAAATGTAATGCCTTAGGGATAGCTTTAATCTTCCAGAGCTTAATAAAAAAGCTTTCAAAATCTCCTTGTAACTCATTCTAAATAATGGAATAAGTTGATTTAACACTGAACATTCCCTTATAATCCCCCTTCTGATGAGTCAAATATTTATCTTATTTTATTCATCTAATTATGTTTTGTTAATGTTTATAAGTTGTTAATAATGATAAATTAAGTGTTATTTGAGTTATTAGACCTTTTGAGGCCTTAACATTAAATTGTGGATAAAAACAGTAAATTAAGCATTATTTTGTACTAACCCGAAATTGACATGGTTCACTGTTTGATTTATTGTAATTTCTACAGAGATCCAAATTCATTGATTCCAGTTGAAGATTAAAGTAGACATGTTGAGCTTTAAGCAAAAATTTGAAGCGTGCAAATTGGACAAGAATTGAGGATTCCACACGCATTTGAAGTTGGCCCTTGTGCAGTTGAAGCACGAGCTCACATGTCTCTTGAGTATAGTGGACTTAAATTGGGCTCCTGGATTCGTTTGATATTTAAATTAAGTGAAACTTGTTGGGTTGTTTAGCTAACTTAAAGGGCCTTAATTGGGCGCTGATTTCATGAAATTTGGATCTGAATTGAAATTTATATAAAGTTATTAAGCGAGGTTCACCAGGCCGTACTGGCCCAATGAACACCTCTCAGTGTTTTATTTGTGGAAAGCACGCCACAGTGCCAATTCAAGTGGGAACGGTGGCGTTTTAAACTTAACTCATAGAGCTTTCTTGTGGCTTTTGAATAGTCTCATTTGGAGCCAAAACGAAGAATCTGGGCGCGTTTCAAGTCAGTTGAAATGCATCCCACGTGTGCTTGCGCGCCAAAACGTTTTAAATTCTATGTAACTTTGATTGTGTGCTTCGTTTCTATTGTAATTAAGTTGTGCCTAGGTATATATTGTAAAAACTCAGATCTAAAATATAAGTTGTAAAGTTACACTCAGACCTAATGCAGCACTTTTCGGATTCTCTCTCTTTGCATCCATGGCTTCCTTCATCTTCTTCTCTTGCGCGCACCATAGTCTCTCCTTTGTGTATGTGTTTTTCACTTCTTTCCTCCATTGATTGTCTTGCGTTATGATCTGATCTGTGATCTTGCATCTTCCCTTTACTGTTTTCTTTAATTGCTTTGAGTTAGAATTAGGGTTTTTACACTGAACAATGTCCACTTGCTTGGTGTTGCGGGCTTAGCATGGCTTGGACTTGATTTCTTGGTTTGCCTTAACTAGTGAATGCTATCCGGATAGGAAGTGGAAGCTAGCAAATCTTGATGGTTCCTAATCTATTTTGGGACTCTTAATACCAAGAAAATCAAGAGCCAAGGATGGCTCTAGGCGCGTTACCATTGCTTGCTAGGAAGGCGTTTGGTTGCTTTGATTTTACATTCATGCGCTTAGTGTAGTGACTTTACTTGCTTTGTTTAATTGCTTTAAAACTTGGCTTGCTTGTGAAACTGTGTTGGGGACTAGGGAGGAGTCTTTCGGACCTAGGATTGTGTGTGAACTACTTGGATGTCTTCCAAGGGATAGGTTAATTGGGGCCTAGCCATGGGTTACACCAATTTTAAGTTGTAGCACTCCCAAACCACACGGCCTAGCTTGCTTGTCATGTTAGGATAGGTTTAATTGCTTTCTTTAAATGCTTTTCTAGTGTAGATTTATGAGCATTGCTACTGTTTTAAATTCTGCATTAGTTTAGGTTAGATTTTAGGCCATTTCCATTCATTACACTTCACTTTATTTTACCAAAACCCCCCCAAAAAAATAGAAAAACTAAAAACATACCTTGGTGCATTCATTCACATACATTCATATATCATTAGAGTCCATTCGCCACTGATTTCAGGTCTGGTTTGGTTATTAGGGTTTAGGGTTTAGGGTTTAGGGCATCTTAATCTTTAAACAGGCATATTCTACAATATCCATTAATTCTGTTGCGGCATCAATGGATATTAGGTTGCCCACTAGTGTCGCCACCTGCTCGAAGCATTCCCTGCTCCAACAATGAATTGGAATGCCAGTACATCTAATCTAGACCACTTTATTACCAGAAAGTACTTCAAGCTTCCAAGGACTGATAGACTCGAATAGAGTGGCCAACCACTCATTATTCGCTGCAATCACCTCATTAATATTAGCCCCTTCTTCACTGGTCATCAATACAAGATTATCTCCTAGGTACCTTAATCTTATACGAGAAAACCCTTCAACAAGGAAATATTCATGAATATTCTCAACTAACGAATAGTCCCGAAGCCGTCCAACCAAGCTCTTTTCCAGCCATTCCCTCCTTTCGCACCTTACATTGATCTCTATTCCCTTCCAATCTGAATCACCCTTAGATTTTATAGCATCCTGTGCCTGAACAAACTTTGACCTATTGCCCACGACTGCATCAACATAAGTAATCCCCATTTTCTTTTTTCTCCAAACAGGCTTTTTTCGTTCATGTCGAATTACCTCCGACGGGGATCTCCCTTTTTGAATCTGTTTGTAACCAGTTTGCCGCTCATATTTGGGTAGGTTAACAAATAGTTTCATACTTCCAATCCATATTTGGTCCAAGCTTCTTTCCATTATTGTAGGATTGACGTCATCCCAGAATCTAACAAACCCATATAGTTGTCCCTGCCTATTCCTTTTCTTAGCAATGAAAACATCTTGCACTCGTCCCCATCTTTGAAAATTTTTTCTCATATCTCTTTCACCATATGCTTATGGGAAACGAGAAAAGAACTAAGTAGACTCATCTCTCTTACAAAAAGTGACATTACACTCTTTTTTTAAAGAAAAAGTGTGGATTGTGTTACAAAACTACCTATTTTGATTAAAAAACTTTCATAAAAAATACACATTGGTCGAAAAAACATGTTATTTATCAAAATAAAATAAAATCAAATGAACATCATTATAAAAGGTTGAATAAAACATTTGTCTATGATAAAAAGTTTGGAAAATACATTCTATTACTTTATAATTTTATTAACATTGTTAAAATATAGAGTGTTTATGTGGACAATAAACAAATAAACGATATACTGTTGTTATCATAGAAAATGATCATAAGAAATTATAATATTATTAAGTTTGCATTTGGTAAATTCCTATCTAAACTTAATGAAATATAATTACTTCAAAATTAAGTTTTTATTTATTATAAAAAAATAATTTAAAATAATTAAATTGTCTAAATATTAAATGATCCAACTTTAACATGATTGTGAAGATATAAAAGATTTTCTCCTTCTGAACTGAGTTACCATAATATAGTTGTGAACCTTAATTGTTTTACTAAGACCTTATATTGTTATGATATATAAGGTAATTGTATCTGATATTATAAATATTAGAAAATGTGGCCATTATTAATTTTTCATGAAGAACTTGAGGTAAATGGCTTAAGGCCTGCTGGAAAATCTAGATTGTTCTCATACGCCATGAGAGAGGTACTCTTGAACTCATCTTTCACAATGTGATCAATTCTTCCTACCAAATCTTATCCTTCAATCATATCAATGTTCATATCAAATAGCTCCATGGCAGGTGCTCTTATCATAGCTTTATCAATTTTAGTTTGGCGAAAGATTCCCCACAGGAAATGTCCTACATTTACATCAGTCATAACACCTGTGCACACTAGTTGATGTTAAAAATGTTGATTAAGCCATGCAGACAAATAAGACAAACAAATTCAAGAACTCAATTTTCAAAAGAAAAATTTAATATCTTGTACCGCCACTCTCCACTCTGAACTTTGATGTCAAATATTCATGAATGGAAAGAAAGTGTAGATCAGGTGTTAAGAAAGTGGTAGAGTGAAACTAAGGAATGAAACAATTTTCATACCCCTTCAGTCTAAGTTAAGTTCATTTGAGGTAAATACTAACAACTCCACTCCATTAATATAACTTCTTAGCATTGCTTTCTTCACATTCATAAACTTCAATATGTCATTCAAGTTCTTTATGAACCTGCATTTAATTGAGAACATGTAAGATAAGTAGCTTAGACGATAAATACCAAGCTGGTTGACACCAAAAAGAAAATGAAAAAAGTCAAGAAAATAAAAAGTAAGAAATTACCTATAAGTATGCTCTAATGAAAAGAAATATAATGCAATATCCTGAAGTCTAGGAGAATCATTTGGGAATATGTCAATCAAGACATCCAACGCAGGGAGTGGCTCCAATTGAAGAACTGATGGCAGTTCTCTTGAAAATTTATATGCTTTCCTATTAACAATACATGGTGGTTGGGCCTCAAACCCATCATAAATTATGCTAGATGCTTCTAGTCAAATTTGGATTTAACCCCTACAAAATGGTCAACAATATGTTAGATTTCAAATGAGCATGTTAGATTTCAAATGCGTAAAATTGTAACCATCCCCAAAGTAAAGATTTGCATTTACAAGTGTCATATACATGCAATAAATTCCTCAATTGAAGGACACTTGTACAAGATAGCGATACCAACCTCTATTCTCATATAATGTTTTGGCAACAAAGATTCGATCTTAAATACCATAATTAGAATTTTTTATTGTTTTGAAAATGAATAAGAATTTAGTCTATGTTGTACTAACAAAAGTTGATTTGGAGCAGCCAGAAAGTTCCATTGTATACTAACAAACTCCGTTTAAAGAAAAAGGAAATAATAATAATAATGTAAGTGTTCAATAATTTAGCATCAGTCAAGAGAACAATGATCTAATAAGTCCACACTATGAAATCTAGAAGGAATTTGTTAGGATATTGTCTCAATAACTATCATCACCACCACACCAAAACCATGCTCTTATAATGCAGCAACATGTTAATAAGCAATAATAATTACAATAAAAAAAAATTTCATATTAAGTGAGGATGTTTACATGAATCACACAGCTGTTAGGGTTTTCAAATAAAACCTCTTGGCAAGTGTACCGAATAAAGAGTATCAAATTCAGGGATTTGGAAAAATTATACAATCAATGGTTTAATGTGTTGACAAAGTTCTCAAGATTTGATTTTGGTAATGTAAATAAGAATAAAATATTATAACACTTATGAAGTTGCACAAATATATAAAAGCATATAGGGATCAAATTCTATTGTAATCTCTTTAAAACTTGAAACATCTAATGCAAGCCTTTTAATTATCAAAATAAAATTATAGCTTCCGTCAATTCCTTGATCAGAAACTCTAAGAATTCCCAAAACCTTTTCATTTCCTTTATAGATTAATGGAAATTCCAGCAGTAGTGATTGGATTTTGTAAAACCCAATTACCCTAATTTCGTTCCTAAAATTAAGTAAATTGGGGGTTAGGGTTGAAGTCAGAAAAAGTATTAAGTTTCCACAAAAATACCAATTCAGAGATAGAACGATATAAACACAACCAAAACCTTAATTAAGAATAATGAATTACATAGATGAATCAGAAAATCTGAAATTATAAAAAGAATTCTCCCCCAATACAAAAGTACCTCAGCCACTCATGGTTGTCTGCTTCCCAAACATGATTGAAAAGAAGAAAACCCTAGCCAAAGATGTCGTCACTAGAGTGTAGGGCCTCTTCTCCAAGGGAAAACCCTAACCGTAACAGTTGCCTCCTTTTGTCGTGTGCGGAAAGTTATTTTTAAAGGCTGTACTTTTTGGTTCTTTAAATAGACATCTTTGCTCAGAACAGCTCAAATCCGCTCAGCGGATTTGGGCCCGAGAACAATCTTTAATATCTTCAACTTAAATTAGGATTTTCGAACTTTCTTCTCTACATCTACTGGCCTGCACTGATTTGCACAAAACTAGGACTTTTGTAGTCTTTTAACTCTAACTTCCTCCCAAAAATGCTTGAACTGAACTAATTTATTTGACATAAAAATACTTATCAACAACATTTGTATTCCATTATATAATTTCCTAAATCTATTGTCAGATTTCAAAAGCATACAATCTACTCTCCTCATTAGTGCCTTCACTACAATAACTTATGAAGTCCATATACTCTAGAATGAAGAAAAGTATAAGTGTTCTATCAATGTTATACTCATGTTCAAGACTGATATTGTCCATATACAAGTCGTATTGAGATACGGCTCCAATATAGTTTGAGTCATTTTTTATATTTGTAAATTTAAAATTTTAATATTTTAACTTAAAAAATTTACAGTCATAAAATATAAAAATGAATAACAAACACGTTATTTTGTTGTTACATTATGTATATTCTATTGCAAGCAAAAGCACAAGAAGTGGATTAGTATTCTTCCCTCACACTAATCCTCTTGTCCCTACCTATTTACTTTGCCTTTAAACTTTGTTTATGATAGAAATCTATATATTTAAATCCATAAATAATTTTTTATTAATGTATTCTAAACATATAGTTAATTTAAAAAAAAAATTTGTCATATATACATATCTGGGCTTCATAGGTCGTAACCTTTTTTTTTCACATGTCTAAAACTCTAAAAGACCTATAATCAATATTTTGTCATCTTTTTCTTAATAGGTAGTATACTTTTCTTCTCATATATCTTTTCTATGCATGTCACAGGAAAGAGCATTAAGGATTGTCAAGAAATTACAATTTGTGATTATTCCAATAGGGACCTAGGTCTGATCGGACGACCTTTTCTATAAGAAATTTTAGGACAAAAAAATAAAAAGAAAAATAGAAATTATCCCCACTTTTATAAACTAAAATTATTTTATGCACAAACTAATTTGTAGAAGTTTTTTCATATAACTTCCCCAATTTTTTTTTAATTCATTCATAAACAAATTTTAACTTATAAAAAAAAACTTATATTATTTTATTTTTTCTTAATTTTCTATTCTACAAGTCTTGAACTCATCTTTCACAATGTGATCAATTCTTCCCACCAAATCTTGTCCTCCAATCATATCAATGTCTATATCAACTAGCTCCATTCTAGGTATTCTTTCAACAGCTTTATCAATTTTAGTTTGGCGAAAGATTCCCTATAGAAAATGTCTTGCATTTATCAGTCATAACACTTGTGCACACTAGTTGATGTTAACAAATGTTGATTAATCCTTGCAGGCAAATAGGGCAAACAAATTCAAGAAAACACATTTTTTAAAAGAATATTTAATATCTTGAACCTACACTCTCCACTCTAAATTTTGATGTCAAATATTCATGAATACAAAGAAAGTGTAGATCTCGGGTTAAGAAACTGGTAGAATGGAATTAAAGAATGAAACAACTCTACTCCATTAATATAACTTCTTAGCATTTTTTGCTCCACATTCATAAACTTCAATATGTCATTCAAGTTCTTTATGAACCTACATTTAATTGAGAACATGTAGGATATGTAGCTTAGATGACAAATATCAAGTTGGCTGACACCAAAAAGAAAATGAAAAAAGTCAAGAAAATAATAAGTAAGAAATGACCTATCAGAATGCTCTAATGGAAAGAAGTATAATGCAATATCCTGAAGTCTAGGAGAATTATCTAGGAATATGTCAGTCAACACATCCAATGTAGGAAGTGGCTCCAATTGAAGGACTGATGGCATTTCTCTTGAAAATTTATATGCTTTTCCTGTTAACAATACATGGTGGTTATGCCTAAAACCCATCAAAAATCATGATAGATGCTGCTAGTCGAATTTTGATTTGATCCCTTCAAAATGATCAACATGTTAGATTTCAGATGAGTAAAACTATAACCTTTCCCAAGAAAATATTTGCATTTGCAAGTGTTATATACATGCAATAAATTCCTCAATTGATGGACACTTGTAAATGATATCCATAACAACCTCCATTCTCATATAATGTTTTTGCAACAAGGATTGAATCAAAGAGACCTTAATTAGAATTTTTTTTGGTTTTGAAAATGAACAACATTAAACAACAACAACAAAAACTAGAATTAGCATTTGGAAGTGTCATATACATGCAACTAATTCCTCAATTGATTGACACTTGTACATGATATCCATAGTGACCTCTATTTCTCATCTAATATTTTTTCAAGAAGGATTGAATCCAAGAGACAACAAAAACAACAACAACATCAACAACAACAAAAAAATTTTATTTATCATAAAAATAATTTAATATAATTAAACTGTCTAAATACTAAATGATCCATATTTAACATGATTGTCAAGACATAAAAGATTGCTTGCTTTTGAACTTGGTTACCATAATATAGTTGTGGACCTTAATTGTTTTACTAGACCCTTCTTTTGTTATGATATATAAGGTAATTGTACCAGATATTACAAATATTAGAAAATGTAGCCAACAACAATTTTTTCATGAAGAAGTTTGGGTAAATGACTTAAAGCCTGGTGGCAAATCTAGATTGTTCTCATACTCCATGAGAGAGGTACTCTTGAACTCAATTTTCAAAATGTGGTCTATTCTTCACACCAAATCTTGTCCTCCAATCATATCAATGTCCATATCGACTAGCTCCTTTGCAGGTACTCTTTCAATAACTTTATCAATTTTAGTTTGGCGAAAGATTCTCCACAGAAAATGTCCTGCATTTACTTCAGTCATAACACTTGTGGACAATAGTTGATGTGAACAAATGTTGATTAAGCCACGAAGATAAATAGGACAAACAAATTAAAGAAAACATAATTTTCAAGAGAAAAATATAATATCTTGAACTTGCACTCTCAATTCTGAACTTTGACATCAAATATTCATGAATGGAAAGAAAATGTAGATCAGGTGTTAAGAAAGTAGTAGAGTGAAACTAAAGAATGAAACAGTTTTCATACCCTTTGAGTATGAGTTAAGTTCATTTAAGGTAAATAATAACAACTCCACTACATTAATATAACTTCTTAGCATTGCTTTGTTCACATTCATAAACTTCAATATATCATTTAGTTTCTTTATGAACCATCATTTAATGGACAACATGAAAGATAAGTAGCTTAGACGACAAATACCAACCTGGCTGACACCAAAAAGAAAATGAAAAAAGTTAAGAAAATAAAAAGTAAGAAATGACCTATTAGTATGCTTTGATATAAAGAAGTATAATGCAATATCTTGAAGTATAGGAGAATCATCTAGGAATATGTCAATCAAGACATCCAACACAGGAAGTGGCTCCAATTGAAGGACTGATGACATTTCTCTTGAAAATTATTATGTTTTCCTATTAACAATAGATGGTGGTTATGCCTGAAACCCATCATAAATCATGTTAGATGCTGCTATTCGAATTTGGATTTGATCCCTTTAAAATGTTCAACAACATGTTAGATTTCAAATGAGTAAAACTATAACCTTCCCCCAAGAAAATATTTGCATTTGCAAGTATTATATACATGCAATAAATTCCTCAATTGATGGACACTTGTACATGATATCCATAGCAACCTCTATTCTCATATAATGCTTTTGCAACAAGGATTGAATCCAAGACACCATAATTAGAATTGTTTTTTGTTTTAAAAATGAACAACAACAAACAACAATAACAACAACAACAACTTGCATTTTCAAGTGTAATATACATGGAATTAATTCCTGAATTGATCGATACTTGTACATGTTATTCATAACAACCTCTATTTCTCATATAATGATTTTTCAACAAGGATTGAATGCAAGAGACGACAACAATAATAACAATATCAACAACAACAACAACAACAACAAGATTTCATTTATTATCATAAAAATAATTTAATATAATTAAACTGTCTAAATACTAAATGATCCATGCTTAACATGATTGTGAGACATAATAGATTGTTTGCTTTTGAACGTGGTTACCATAATATAGTTGTGGACCTTAATTGTTTTACTAGGCCTTTATTTTGTTATGATATATAAGGTAATTGTACCTGATATTACAAATATTAGAAAATGTGGCCAACAACAATATTTCATGAAGAAGTTTGGATAAATGGCTTAAAGCCTAGTGGGAAATCTAGATTGTTCTCATACTCCATGAGAGAGGTACTTTTGAACTCATCTTTCACAATGTGATAAATTCTTCCCACCAAATCTCGTCCTCCAATCATATCAATGTTCATATCAACTGGCTCCATGGTTGGAACTCTTACCATAGTTTTATCAATTTTAGTTTGGCGAAAGATTCCCCATAAGAAATGTCCTGCATTTACATCAGTCATAACACCTATGGACACTAGTTGATGTTAACAAATGTTGATTAAGTCATGCATAAAAATAGGACAAACAAATTCAAGAAAACACAATTTTCAAAAGAAAAATATAATATCTTGAACTTGCACTCTCCACTCTGAACTTTGATGTCAAATATTCATGAATGGAAAGAAAGTCTAGATTAGGTGTTAAGAAAGTGGCAAAGTGAAACTAAAGAATGAAACAATTTTCATACCCCTTGAGTCTGAATCAAGTTCATATGAGGTTAATACTAACAACTCCACTCCATTAATATAACTTCTTAGCATTGCTTTTTTCACATTCATAAACTTCAATATGTCATTCAGGATCTTTATGAACCTGCATTGCATTTAATTGAGAACATGTAAGATAAGTAGCTTAGACGACAAATACCAAGCTGGCTGACACCAAAAAGAGAATGAAAAAAGTCAAGAAAATAAAATGTAATAAATGACCTATCAGTATGCTCTGATGGAAAGAAGTACAATGCAATATCCTGAAGTCTAGGAAAATAATCTAGGAATATGTCAATCAAGACGTGCAATGCAAGAAGAGGTTCCAATTGAAGGATAGATGGCATCTCTCTTGAAAATTTAAATGCTTTCTTATTAATAATACTGGTTGTTAGGCCTCAAACCCATCATAAATCATGTTAGATACTGCTAGTCGAATTTGGATTTGATCCCTTCAAAATGATCAACAACATGTTAGATTTCAGATGAGTAAAACTTTAAGCTTCCCCTAAGAAAATATTTGCTTTTGCAAGTTTTATATACATGCAATAAATTCCTCAATTGATGGACACTTGTACATGATATCCACAGCAACCTCTATTCTCATGTAATGCTTTTGCAACAAGGATTGAATCCAAGAGACCATAGTTAGAATTGTTTTTTATTTTGAAAATGAACAACAACAAACTACAACATCAACAACAACAACAAAAACTTGCATTTTCAAGTGTTATATAAATACAATTAATTCCTAAATTGATCGACACTTGTACATGTTATCCATAACAACCTCTATTTCTCATATAATGTTTTTTCAACAAGGATTGAATCCAAGAGACAACAACAACAACAACAATGACAACAACATCAATAACAACAACAACAACAACAACTTGCATTTTCAAGTGTAATATACATGGAATTAATTCCTGAATTGATCAACACTTGTACATGTTATCCATAACAACCTCTATTTCTCATATAATGATTTTTCAACAAGGATTGAATCCAAGAGACGACAACAATAATAACAATATCAACAACAACAACAACAACAAGATTTTATTTATTATCATAAAAATAATTTAATATAATTAAACTATCTAAATACTAAATGATCCACGTTTAACATGATTGTGAGACATAAAAGATTGTTTGCTTTTGAACTTGGTTACCATAATATAGTTGTGGACCTTAATTGTTTTACTAGACCCTTATATTGTTATGATATATTAGTTTATTGTACCTGATATTACAAATATTAGACAATGTGGCCAACAACAATTTTTCATAAAGAAGTTTGGATAAATGACAAAAGGCTTGGTGAAAAATCTAGATTTTTCTCGTACTCCATGAGAGAGGTACTCTTGAACTCATCTTTTACAATGTGATCAATTCTTCCCACCTAATCTCATCCTTTAATCATATCAATGTTCATATCAACTAGCTCCATGGTTGGTACTCTTACCATAACTTTACCAATTTTAATTTGGCGAAAGATTCCCCACAGGAAATGTCCTGCATTTACATCAGTCACAATACCTGTTGACACTAGTTGATGTTAACAAATGTTGATTAAGGCATGCAGACAAATAGGACAAAAAAATTCAAGAAAACACAATTTTCAAAAGAAAAATTTAAATCTTGAACTTGCAATTTCGACTCTGAACTTTGATGTCAAATATTCATGAATAGGAAGAAAGAGTATATTAGGTGTTAAGAAAGTAGTAGAGTGGAACTAAAGAATGAAACAGTTTTCATACCTCTTGAGTCTGAGTCAAGTTCAGTTGAGGTAAATACTAATAACTCCCATTCATTAATATAACTTCTTAGCATTGCTTTCTTCACATTCATAAACTTCAATATGTCATTCAGGTTCTTTACGAACCAGCTTTTAATTGAGAACATGTACGATAAGTAGCTTAGACGACAAATGACAAGCTGTCTAACACCAAAAAGAAAATGAAAAAAGTCAAGAAAATAAAATGTAAGAAATGACCTATCAGTATGCTTTGATGGAAAGAAGTATAATGCAATATCCGGAAGTCTAGAAGAATCATCAAGAATATGTCAGTCAATACGTCCAACGCAAGAAGTGACTCCAATTGAAGGACTGATGGCATTTCTCTTCAAAATTTATATGCTTTCCTGTTAACAATACATGGCGGTTAGGCCTCAAACCCATCATAAATCATGTTTGATGCTGCTAGTCGAATTTGGATTTGATCCCTTCAAAATGATCAACAACATGCTAGATTTCAGATGAGTAAAACTATGAGCTTCCCTTAAGAAAATATTTGTATTCGCAAGTGTCATATACATGCAATAAATTCCTCAATTGATGGACACTTGTACATGATATCCATAACAACCTCTATTCTCATATAATGCTTTTGCAACAAGGATTGAATCCAAGAAACCATAATTAAAATTGATTTTTGTTTTGAAAATGAACAACAACAAACAACAACAAACAACAACAACTTGCATTTGCAAGTGTCATATACAAGCAATAAATTCCTCAATTGATGAACACTTGTACAGGATATACATATCAACTTCTATTCTCATATAATGCTTTTGCAACAATGATTGAATCCAAGAGACCATAACAAGAATTGTTTTTTGTTCTGAAATTGAACAACAACAACAACTTGCATTTGCAAGTGTCATATACATGCAATAAATTCCTCAATTGATCGACGCTGTAACTCTATGAGAATAATTGTTGTTCATGCTATCTAAGAACTTGGACCAAATGGGAAGTTCAAGTTCTTTCACGTCATCAATAATAACTTCATCAGATTGATCCTTCCAAATTTGTACAAGAGTAACAGGTTACAAACCTTCACCATCACGAATTTTGTCCAAAACACGATTTAATTAAAAAAAAAATTGACAAGTCGTTTAAAGAGGTATAAGTTAAAAAAAAAATTGTGTTTTCATAACACAACTTTATAATTGACTTGTTTTTCTTACCAAATTTCAATTTGTGCTAATTTCTTCTACAACAGCAAACTTTCAAATCTGGAAATGCTGCAACTGAAGGAGAACAATTGTTCTTCATGCTACCTAACAACTTGGACGAAAGTGGGAGGTTTAAGTTCTTTCATGTCACAAATAATTTCTTCATCGGATTGATCTTCCAAATTTGTACAAAAGTGAGAGGTTACAAATCTTCATCATCACGGATTTTGTTCAAAGCACAATTTAATTCAAAAAAAAAAATTGGCAAGTCATTTGAAGAAGTATAAGTCAAAAGAAATCGTGGTTTCATAACACAACTTTATAATTGACTTGTTTTTCCTACCAAATTTAAATTCGTTGTAATTTTTTCTACAACAACAAGCTTCCGAATCTGGAAACGCTACAATTCTAAGAAAACAATTGTTCTTCTTACTGCCTAAGAACTTCGAACAAGCGAGAGGTTCAAGTTCTTTCACGTCACCAATAATCGTTTTTTATCCTTCCAAATTTGTACAAGAGTGAGAGGTTACAAACCTTCAGCATCACGGATTTTGTCCAAAGCACGGTTTAATTTAAAGATATTGTCAAGTCGTTTAAAGGAGTATAAGTTAAAAAAAAAAACGTGTTTTCATAAAACAACTTTTTAGTTTACTTGATTTTCTTACCAAATTTAAATTCGTGCTAATTTCTTCAACAACAAGTTTCCAAATCTAGAAGCGCTAAAACTCTAGGAAAATAATTATTTTTCATGCTGCCTAAGAACTTGGACCAATGCGAGAGGTTCAAGTTTTTTCACGTCACCAATAATCACTTCATCGGATTTATCCTTCCAAATTTGTACAAGAATGAGAGGTTTCAAACCTTCACCATCACGAATTTTATCCAAAGCACGATTTAATTAAAAAAAGTTTGACAAATCGTTTGAAGAAGTATAAGTTAAAACAAAATCGTGTTTTCATAATACAACTTTAGAGTTTACTTAGTTTTCTTAAAAATTTAAATTCATGCTAATTTCTTATACAACAGCAAGCTTTAGAATCTAGAAACTCTGCAACTCTAGGAGCACAATTTGTTCAATTCTAGTGAAAATGTTATCCAAACACTTCACAGTGTATTTAGTCCCAGCTTTATAACTCCTCTGAAGCAAGGACAACATATATATTAGAATATTTTAAAAAGTTGAATACTTAATTTGGGTATTTTTTTTTTTTTACATATTTGACTATTAAATTTAGGAATAAGAATTCTAAAGTAATATAGAAGACCTTGACCAATCGTATTTCTTATTATAGAAAGAATTAGTAAGAATTTGAAACTAAATGAATTGTTGTCATGTATGGTTATGTAATTTCATATTTAATAATATGTGAATTTTAAAACTTAATTTATATTTAATAAAGTAAGATTTATATCGCTTTATATATATTAATTTAACTATATTTTTAAATAATGTGAAACTTTCATGAAGATAATTGTACTAGGCCCTTATATTATTATGATATATAAGGTAATTGTACATGATATTACAAATATTAAAAAATGTCGCCAACAATAATTTTTCATGAAGAAGTTTGGGTAAATGGCTTAAAGCCTGGTGGGAAATCTAGATTATTCTCATACTCCATGAGAGAGGTACTCTTGAACTCATCTTTCACAATGTGATCAATTCTTCCCACCAAATCTTGTCCTACAATCATATCAATGTCTATATCAACTAGCTCCATTGTAGGTATTCTTTCAACAGCTTTATCAATTTTAGTTTGGCGAAAGATTCCCTGTAAAAAATGTCTTGCATTTATTAGTCATAACACCTGCGCACACTAGTTGATGCTAACAAATGTTGATTAAGCCTTGCAGGCAAATAGGGCAAATAAATTCAAGAAAACACATTTTTTAAAAGAATATTTAATATCTTGAACCTGCACTCTGCACTCTAAATTTTGATGTCAAATATTCATGAATACAAAGAAAGTGTAGATCTCGGGTTAAGAAACTGGTAGAATGGAATTAAAGAATGAAAGAGTTTTCGTACCCCTTAAGTGTGAGTTAAGTTGATTTGAGGTAAATACTAACAACTCTACTCCATTAATATAACTTCTTAGCATTTTTTTCTCCACATTCATAAACTTCAATATTTCATTCAGGTTCTCTATGAACCTACATTTAATTGAGAACATGTAGGATAAGTAGCTTAGATGACAAATATCAAGTTGGCTGACACCGAAAAAAAAATGAAAAAAGTCAAGAAAATAATAAGTAAGAAATGACCTATCCGAATGCTCTAATGGAAAGAAGTATAATGCAATATCCTAAAGTCTAGGAGAATTATCTAGGAATATGTCAGTCAAGACATCTAATGCAGGAAGTGGCTCCAATTGAAGGACTGATAGCATTTCTCTTGAAAATTTATATGCTTTTTTGTAACAATACATGGTGGTTATGCCTAACATCTACCAGAAATCATGGTAGATGCTGGTAGTCGAATTTTGATTTGATCCCTTCAAAATGATCAACAACATGTTAGATTTCAGATGAGTAAAACTATAACCTTTCCCAAGAAAATATTTGCATTTGGAAGAGTTATATACATGCAATAAATTCCTCAATTGATGGACACTTGTACATGATATCCATAACAACCTCTATTCTCATATAATGCTTTTGCAACAAGGATTGAATCCAAGAGACCATAATTAGAATTGTTTTTTGTTTTGAAAATGAACAACAACAATAAACAACAACAATAACTTGAATTTGGAAGTGTCATATACATGCAACTAATTCCTCAATTGATTGACACTTGTACCTGATATCCATAACAACCTCTATTTCTCATATAATGTTTTTTCAACAAAGATTGAATCTAAGAGACAACAACAACAACAACATCAACAACAACAACAACAAATTTTTATTTATCCTAAAAATAATTTAATATAATTAAAATGTCTAAATACTAAATGATTCACGTTTAACATGATTGTCAAGACATAAAAGATTGTTTGCTTTTGAACTTGGTTACCATAATATAGTTGTTTACCTTAATTATTTTACTAGGCCCTTATATTGTTATGATATATAACGTAATTGTACCTGATATTACAAATATTAGAAAATGTAGCCAACAACAATTTTTTCATGAAGAAGTTTGGGTAAATGACTTAAAGCCTGGTGGCAAATCTAGATTGCTCTCCTACTCCATGAGAGAGGTACTCTTGAACTCATATTTCAAAATGTGGTCTATTCTTTCCACCAAATCTTGTCCTCCAATCATATCAATGTCCATATCAACTAGCTCCTTTGCAGGTACTCTTTCAATAGCTTTATCAATTTTAGTTTGGCGAAAGATTCTCCACCGAAAATGCCCAGCATTTACATTAGTCATAACACTTGTGGACAATAGTTGATGTTAACAAATGTTGATTAAGCCATGCAGATAAATAGAACAAACAAATTCAAGAAAACACAATTTTCAAGAGAAAAATATAATATCTTAAACTTGCACTCTCAACTCTAAACTTTGATCTCAACTATTCATGAATGGAAAGAAAATGTAGATCAGGTGTTAAGAAAGTAGAACAGTGAAACTAAAGAATGAAACAGTTTTCATACCCTTTGAGTATGAGTTAAGTTCATTTGAGGTAAATACTAACAACTCCACTATATTAATATAACTTATTAGCATTGGTTTCTTCACATTCATAAACTTCAATATATCATTTAGTTTCTTTACGAACCATCATTTCATGGAGAACATGAAAGATAAGTAGCTTAGACGACAAATAACAAGCTGGCTGACACCAAAAAGAAAATGAAAAAAGTCAAGAAAATAAAATATAAGAAATGACCTATCAGTATGCTCTTATGGAAAGAAGTATAATGCAATATCTTAAAGTCTAGGAGAATCATCTAGGAATATGTCAGTCAAGACATCCAACACAGGAAGTGGCTCCAATTGAAGGACTGATGACTTTTCTCTTGAAAATTTATATGCTTTCCTATTAACAACAGATGGTGGTTATGCCTGAAACCCATCATAAATCATGTTAGATGCTGCTAGTCGAATTTGGATTTGATCCCTTCAAAATGTTCAACAACATGTTAGATTTCAGATGAGTAAACTATAACCTTCCCCCAAGAAAATATTTGCATTTGCAAGCATTATATACATGCAATAAATTCCTCAATTGATGGACACTTGTACATGATATCCATAACAACCTCTATTCTCATATAACGCTTTTGCAACAAGGATTGAATCCAAGAGACCATAATTAGAATTGTTTTTTGTTTTGAAAATGAACAACAACAATAAACAACAACAATAACTTAAATTTGGAAGTGTCATATACATGCAACTAATTCCTCAATTGATTGACACTTGTACATGATATCCATAGCAACCTCTATTTCTCATATAATGTTTTTTCAACAAGGATTGAATCTAAGAGACAACAAAAACAACAAAAACATCAACAACAACAACAACAAATTTTTATTTATCGTAAAAATAATTTAATATAATTAAACTGTCTAAATACTAAATGATTCACGTTTAACATGATTGTCAAGACATAAAAGATTGTTTGCTTTTGAACTTGGTTACCATAATATAGTTGTTTACCTTAATTATTTTACTAGGCCCTTATATTGTTATGATATATAACGTAATTGTACCTGATATTACAAATATTAGNACTTGCACTCTCAACTCTGAACTTTGATCTCAACTATTCATGAATGGAAAGAAAATGTAGATCAGGTGTTAAGAAAGTAGAACAGTGAAACTAAAGAATGAAACAGTTTTCATACCCTTTGAGTATGAGTTAAGTTCATTTGAGGTAAATACTAACAACTCCACTACATTAATATAACTTATTAGCATTGGTTTCTTCACATTCATAAACTTCAATATATCATTTAGTTTCTTTATGAACCATCATTTAATGGAGAACATGAAAGATAAGTAGCTTAGACGACAAATAACAAGCTGGCTGACACCAAAAAGAAAATGAAAAAAGTCAAGAAAATAAAATGTAAGAAATGACCTATCAGTATGCTCTTATGGAAAGAAGTATAATGCAATATCTTAAAGTCTAGGAGAATCATCTAGGAATATATCAGTCAAGACATCCAACACAGGAAGTGGCTCCAATTGAAGGACTGATGACTTTTCTCTTGAAAATTTATATGCTTTCCTATTAACAACAGATGGTGGTTATGCCTGAAACCCATCATAAATCATGTTAGATGCTGCTAGTCGAATTTGGATTTGATCCCTTCAAAATGTTCAACAACATGTTAGATTTCAGATGAGTAAACTATAACCTTCCCCCAAGAAAATATTTGCATTTGCAAGTATTATATACATGCAATAAATTTCTCAATTGATGGACACTTGTACATGATATCTATAGCAACCTCTATTCTCATATAACGCTTTTGCAACAAGGATTGAATCCAAGACACCATAATTAGAATTGTTTTTTGTATTGAAAATGAACAACAACAAACAACAACAACTTGCATTTTCAAGTGTCATATACATGCGATTAATTCCTGAATTGATCGACATTTGTACATGTTGTCCATAGCAACCTCTATTTCTCATATAATGATTTTACAACAATGATTGAATCCAAGAGACGACAACAATAATAACAATATCAACAACAACAACAACAACAACAAGATTTTATTTATTATCATAAAAATAATTTAATATAATTAAACTGTCTAAATACTAAATGATCCACGCTTAACATGATTGTGAGACATAATAGATTGTTTGCTTTTGAACTTGGTTACCATAATATAGTTGTGGACCTTAATTGTTTTACTAGGCCTTTATTTTGTTATGATATATAAGGTAATTGTACCTGATATTACAAATATTAGAAAATGTGGCAACAACAATTTCTCATGAAGAAGTTTGGATAATTGGCTTAAAGCCTAGTGGGAAATCTAGATTGTTCTCATACTCCATTAGAGAGGTACTTTTGAACTCATCTTTCACAATGTGATCAATTCTTCCCACCAAATCTCGTCCTCCAATCATATCAATGTTCATATCAACTAGCTCCATGCTTGGTACTCTTACCATAGTTTTATCAATTTTAGTTTGGCGAAAGATTCCCCATAATAAATGTCCTGCATTTACATCAGTCATAACACCCATGGACACTAGTTGATGTTAACAAATGTTGATTAAGCCATGCATAAAAATAGGACAAACAAATTCAAGAAAACACAATTTTCAAAAGAAAAATATAAAATCTTGAACTTCCACTCTCCACTCTGAACTTTGATATCAAATATTCATGAATGAAAAGAAATTCTAGATCAGGTGTTAAGAAAGTGGCTGAGTAAAACTAAAGAATGAAACAGTTTTCATACCCCTTGAGTCTAAGTCAAGTTCATTTGAGGTTAATACTAACAACTCCACTCCATTAATATAACTTCTTAGCATTGCTTTCTTCACATTCATAAACTTCAATATGTCATTCAGGTTCTTTATGAACCTGCATTTAATTGAGAACATGTAAGATAAGTAGCTTTGACGACAAATACCAAGCTGGCTGACACCAAAAAGAAAATGAAAAAAGTCAAGAAAATAAAATGTAAGAAATGACCTATCAGTATGCTCTTATGGAAAGAAGTATAATGCAATATCTTAAAGTCTAGGAGAATCACCTAGGAATATGTCAATCAAGACGTGCAATGCAAGAAGTGGCTCCAATTGAAGTACTGATGGCATCTATCTTGAAAATTTAAATGCTTTCCTGTTAATAATACTGGTTGTTAGGCCTCAAACCCATCATATATCATGTTAATGCTGCTAGTTGAATTTGGATTTGATCCCTTCAAAATGATCAACAACATGTTAGATTTCAGATAAGTAAAACTATAAGCTTCCCCTAAGAATATATTTGCATATACATGCAATAAATTCCTCAATTGATGGACACTTGTACATGATATCCATAGCAACCTCTATTCTCATATAATGCTTTTGTAACAAGGATTAAATCCAACAGACCATAGTTAGAATTGTTTTTTATTTTGAAAATCAACAACAACAAACAACAACATCAACAACAACAACAAAAACTTGCATTTTCAAGTGTTATATAAATACAATTAATTCTTGAATTGATCGACACTTGTACATGTTATCCATAACAACCTCTATTTCTCATATAATGATTTTTCAACAAGGATTGAATCCAAGAGACAACAACAACAACAACGACAACAACATCAATTACAACAACAACATGTTTTTATTTATTATCATAAAAATAATTTAATATAATTAAACTGTCCAAATACTAAATAATCCACGTTTAACATTATTGTGAGACATAAATGATTGTTTTCTTTTGAACTTGGTTACCATAATATAGTTGTGGACCTGAATTGTTTTACTAGGCCCTTATATTGTTATGATATATAAGGTAATTGTACCTAATATTACAAATATTAGAAAATGTAGCCAACAACAATTTTTCATGAAGAAGTTTGGGTAAATGGCTTAAAGCCTAGTGGGAAATCTAGATTGTTCTCATACTCCATGAGAGAGGTACTTTTGAGCTCATCTTTCACAATGTGATCAATTCTTCCCACCAAATCTCGTCCTCCAATCATATCAATGTTCATATCAACTGGCTCCATGGTTGGAACTCTTACCATAGTTTTATCAATTTTAGTTTGGCGAAAGATTCCCCATAAGAAAATTTTTGCATTTGCAAGTATTATATACATGCAATAAATTCCTCAATTGATGGACACTTGTACATGATATCCATAGCAACCTCTATTCTCATATAATGCTTTTGCAACAAGGATTGAATCCGAGACACCATAATTAGAATTGTTTTTTGTTTTAAAAATGAACAACAACAAACAACAATAACAACAACAACAACTTGCATTTTCAAGTGTAATATACATGGAATTAATTCCTGAATTGATCGACACTTGTACATGTTATCCATAACAACCTCTATTTCTCATATAATGATTTTTCAACAAGGATTGAATGCAAGAGACGACAACAATAATAACAATATCAACAACAACAACAATAACAACAAGATTTCATTTATTATCATAAAAATAATTTAATATAATTAAACTGTCTAAATACTAAATGATCCACGCTTAACATGATTGTGAGACATAATAGATTGTTTGCTTTTGAACTTGGTTACCATAATATAGTTGTGGACCTTAATTGTTTTACTAGGCCTTTATTTTTTTATGATATATAAGGTAATTGTACCTGATATTACAAATATTAGAAAATGTGGCCAACAACAATATTTCATGAAGAAGTTTGGATAAATGGCTTATAGCCTAGTGGGAAATCTAGATTGTTCTCATACTCCATGAGAGAGGTACTCTTGAACTCATCTTTCACAATGTGATCAATTCTTCCCTCCAAATCTTGTCCTCCAATCATATCAATGTCCATATCAACTAGCTCCACTGCAGGTACTCTTCCAATAGCTTTATCAATTTTAGTTTGGTAAAAGATTCCCCACAGAAAATGTCCTTCATTTATCAGTCATAACACTTGCGCACACTAGTTGATGTTAACAAATGGTGATTAAGCCATGAAGGCAAATAGGACAAACAAATTAAAGAAAACACAATTTTTAAAAGAATATTTAATATCTTGAACCTGCACTCTCCACTCTGAATTTTGATGTTAAATATTCATGAATACAAAGAAAGTGTAGATCTCGAGTTAAGAAAGTGGTAGAATGGAATTAAAGAATGAAACAGTTTTTGTACCCCTTAAGTGTAAGTTAAGTTGATTTGAGGTAAATACTAACAACTCTACTACATTAATATAACTTCTTAGCATTACTTTCTCGACATTCATAAACTTCAATATATCATTCAATTTCTTTATGAACCTACATTTAATTGAGAACATGTAGGATAAGTAGCTTAGATGACAAATATCAAGTTAGCTAACACCAAAAAGAAAATGAAAAAAGTCAAGAAAATAATAAGTAATAAATGACCTATCAGAATGCTTTGATGGAAAGAAGTATAATGCAATATCTTGAAGTCTAGGAGAATCATGTAGGAATATGTCGGTCAAGACATCCAATGCAGGAAGTGGCTCCAATTAAAGGACTCATGACATTTCGTTTGAAAATTTATATGTTTTCCTGTTAACAATACATGGTGGTTATGCCTGAAACCCATCATAAATCATGTTAGATGCTGCTAGTTGAATTTGGATTTGATCCCTTCAAAATGATGAACATGTTAGATTTCAAAAGAGTAAAACTATAACCATCCCCCAAGAAAATATTTGCATTTGCAAGTGTTATATACATGCAATAAATTCCTCAATTGATGGACACTTGTACATGATATCCATAGCAACCTCTATTCTCATATAATACTTTTCCAACAAGGATTGAATCCAAGAGGCCATAATTAGAATTGTTTTTTGTTTTGAAAATGAAGAACAACAAACAACAATAACAACAATAACAATAACATCTTGCATGTGCATGGGTCATATACATGCAATTAATACCTCAATTGATCGACACTTGTACATGATATCCATAGCAACTTTCATTACTCATATAATGTTTTTTCAACAAGGATTGAATCCAAGAGACGACAACAACAACAACGACAAGTTTTTATTTATTATCATAAAAATAATTAATTTAATATAATTAAACTGTCTAAATACTAAATGATCCACGTTTAACATGATTGTGAAGACATAAAAGATTGTCTGCTTATGAACTTCGTTACCATAATATAGTTGTGAACCTTAATTGTTTTACTAGGCCCTTATATTGTCATGATATATAAGTTTATTGTACCTGATATTACACATATTAGACAATGTGGCCAACAACAATATTTCATAAAGAAGTTTGGGTAAATGACAAAAGGCTCTGTGAAAAATCTAGATTTTTCTCATACTCCATGAGAGAGGTATTCTTGAACTCATCTTTCACAATGTGATCAATTCTTCCCACCAAATCTCTTCCTTTAATCATATCAATTTTCATATCAACTAGCTCCATGCTTGGTACTCTTACCATAACTTTACCAATTTTAGTTTGGCGAAAGATTCCCCACAGGAAATGTCCTGCATTTACATCAGTCATAATACCTGTTGACACTAGTTGATGTTAACAAATGTTGATTAAGGCATGCAGACAAATAGGACAAACAAATTCAAGAAAAAACAATTTTCAAAAGAAAAATTTAAATCTTGAACTTGCAATTTCCACTCTAAACTTTGATGTCAAATATTCATGAATAGGAAGAAAGAGTATATTAGGTGTTAAGAAAGAGGTAGAGTAGAACAAATGAATGAAACAATTTTCATACCTCTTGAGTCTGAGTCAAGTTCATTTGAGGTAAATACTAACAACTCCACTTCATTAATATAACTTCTTAGAATTGCTTTCTTCACATTCATAAACTTAAATATGTCATTCAGGTTCTTTACGAACCAGCATTCAATCGAGAACATGTAAGATAAGTAGCTTAGACGACAAATACCAAGCTGGCTAACACCAAAAAGAAAATGAAAAAAGTGAAGAAAATAAAATGTAAGAAAAGACCTATTAGTATGCTATGATGGAAAGAATTATAATGCAATATCCGGAAGTCTAGAAGAATCATCAAGAATATGTCAGTCAATACGTCCAAGGCACGCAGGAAGTGACTCCAATTGAAGGACTGATGGCATTTCTCTTCAAAATTTATATGCTTTCCTGTTAACAATACATGGTGGTTAGGCCTCAAACCCATCATAAATCATGTTAGATGTTGCTAGTCGAATTAGGATTTGATCCCTTCAAAATGATCAACAACATGTTAGATTTCAGATGAGTAAAACTATAAGCTTCTCTTAAGAAAATATTTGCATTTGCAAGTGTCATATACATGCAATAAATTCTCCCAATTGATGGACACTTGTACATGATATCCATAGCAACCTCTATTCTCATATAATGCTTTTGCAACAAGGATTGAATCCAAGAAACCATAATTAAAATTGATTTTTGTTCTGAAAATGAACAACAACAAACAACAACAACAACAACAACTTGCATTTGCAAGTGTCATATACAAGCAATAAATTCCTCAATTGATGAACACTTGTACAGGATATACATATCAACTTCTATTCTCATATAATGCTTTTGCAACAATGATTGAATCCAAGAGACCATAACAAGAATTGTTTTTTGTTCTGAAATTGAACAACAACAACAACTTGCATTTGCAAGTGTCATATACATGCAATAAATTCCTCAATTGATCGACACTTGTATATGATATCCATAGCAACCTTTATTTCTCATATAATGCTTTTGCAACTAAGATTGAATCCAAGAGACAACAAAAACAACAAGTTTTTATTTATTATCATAAAAATAATTTAATATAATCAAATTGTCTAAATACTAAATGATCCACGTTTAACATGATTGTGAAGACATAGAAGATTGTCTTCTTCTGAACTTAGTTACCATAAAATTGTTGTGGACCTTAATTGTTTTACTAGGCCCTTATTTTATTATGATATATAAGGTAATTATTCCTGATATTACAAATATTAGAAAATGTGGCCAACAATAACAAATGTTGATTAAGCAATGCAAGCAAATAGAACAAACAAATTCAAGAAAACACAATTTTCAAAAGAAAAATTTAACCTCTTGAACTTGCACTCTCCACTCTGAACTTTAATGTCAAATATTCATGAATGGAAAGAAAGTGTAGATCAGGTGTTAAGAAAGTGGCAGAGTAAAAGTAAAGAATGAAATAGTTTTCATACCCCTTGAGTCTGAGTCAAGTTCATTTGAGGTAAATACTAACAACTCCACTCCATTAACATAACTTCTTAGCATTGCTTTCTTCACATTCATAAACTTCAATATGTCATTCATGTTCTTTATGAACCTGCATTTAATTAGAAACATGTAAGATAAGTAGCTTAGACGACAAATACCAAGCTGGTTGACACCAAAAAGAAAATGAAAAAAGTCAAGAAAATAAAAAGTAAGAAATGACCTATCAGTATACTCTGATGGAAAGAAGTATAATGCAATATCCTGAAGTCTAGCAGAATCATTTGGGAATATGTCAGTCAAGACATCCATCGCAGGAAATGACTCCAATTGAAAACGGATGGCATTTCTCATGAAAATTTATATGCTTTCCTGTTAACAATACATGGTTGTTGGGCCTCAAACCCATCATAAATTATGCTAGATGTTGCACGTTGAATTTGGATTTGATCCCTTCAAAATGATCAACAACATTTCAGATTTCAGATGAGTAAAACTATAAGCTTCCCTTAAGAAAATATTTGCATTTACAAGTGTCATATACATTGCAATAAATTCCTCAATTGATGGACACTTGTGCATGATATCCATAGCAACCTCTATTCTCATATAACGCTTTTGCAATAAGGATTGAATCAAAGAGATCATAATTAGAATTGTTTTTTGTTTTGAAAACGAACAACAACAATAACAATAACAACTTGCATGTGCAAGTGTCATATACATGCAGTTAATACCTCAATTGATCGACACTTGTACATAATATCCATAGCAACCTCTATTACTCATATAATGTTTTTGCAACAAGGATTGAATCCAAGAGACAAAAACAACAACAACAAGTTTTTATTTTTTATTATAAAAATAATTTAATATAATTAAACTGTCTAAATACTAAATAATCCACGTTTAACATGATTGTTAAGACATAAAAGATTGTTTACTTTTGAACTTAGTTACCATAATATAGTTGTGGACCTTAATTGTTTTACTATGCCCTTATATTGTTATAATATATAAGTTTATTGTACCTGATATTACAAATATTAGAAAATGTGGCCAACAACAATTTTTCATAAAGAAGTTTGGGTAAATGACATAAAGCTTGGTGGAAAATCTAGATTGTTCTCATACTCCATGAGAGAGGTACTTTTGAACTCATCTTACACAATGTGATCAATTCTTCCCACCAAATCTCGTCCTCAAATCATATCAATGTTCATATCAACTAGCTCCATGGTTGCTACTCTTACCATAACTTAATCAATTTTAGTTTGGCGAAAGATTCCCCACAGGAAATGTGCTGCATTTACATAAGTCATAATACCTATGGACACTAGTTGATGTTAACAAATGTTGATTAAGTCATGTAGACAAATAGGACAAACAAATTCAAGAAAACACACTTTTCAAAAGAAAAATTTAAATCTTGAACTTGCACTTTCCACTCTGAACTTTGATGTCAAATATTCATGAATAGGAAGAAAGTGTAGATTAGGTGTTAAGAAAGTGGCAGAGTGGAACTAAAGAATGAAATAGTTTTCATACCCCTTGAGTCTGAGTCAAGTTCATTAGAGGTAAATACTAACAACTCCACTCCATTAATATAACTTCTTAGCATTGCTTTCTTCACATTCATAAACTTCAATATGTCATTCAGGTTCTTTACAAACCTGCATTTAATCAAGAACATGTAATATAAGTAGCTTAGACGACAAATACCAACCTGGATAACACCAAAAAGAAAATAAAAAAAGTCAAGAAAATAAAATGTAAGAAATGACCTATCAATATGCTCTGATGGAAAGAAGTATAATGCAATATCCTGAAGTATAGAAGAATCATCTAGGAATATGTCAGTCAAGACGTCCAACGTTGGAAGTGGCCCCAATTGAAGGACTGATGGCATTTCTCTTCAAAATTTATATGCTTTCATGTTAACAGTACATGGTGGTTAGGCCTCAAACCCATCATAAATCATGTTAGATGCTGCTAGTTGAATTTGGATTTGATCCCTTCAAAATGATCAACAACATGTTAGATTTCAGATGAGTAAAACTATAAGCTTCCCTTAAGAAAATATTTGCATTTGCAAGTATCATACAGATGCAGTAAATTCCTCAATTGATGGACACTTGTACATGATATCCATAGCAACCTCTATTCTCATATAATGCTTTTGCAACAAGGATTTAATCCAAGAGACCATAATTAGAATTGTTTTTTGTTTTGAAAATGAACAACACCAACTTGCATTTGCAAGTGTCATATACATGCAATAAATTCCTCAATTGATGGAAACTTGTACATGATATCCATATCAACCTTTATTCTCATATATTGCTTTTGCAACAAGGATTGAATACAAGAGACCATAATTAGAATTGTTTTTTGTTCTAAAAATGAACAACAACAACAACAACTTGCATTTGCAAGTGTCATATACATGTGATAAATTCCTTAATTGATCAGTAAGGATTGAATCCAAGAGACAACAACAACCACAACAACAACTTTTTATTTATTATCATAAAAATAATTTAATATAATCAAACTGTCTAAATATTAAATGATCCACGTTTAACATGATTGTGAAGACATAAAAGATTCTCTCTTTCTGAACTTCGTTACCTTAAAATTGTTGTCGACCTTAATTGTTTTACTAGACCCTTATATTGTTATGATATATAAGGTAATTGTACCTAATATTACAAATATTAGAAAATGTGGCCAACAATAACAAATGTTGATTATGCCATGCAAGCAAATAGACAAAATAAATTCAAGAAAACATAATTTTCAAAAGAAAAATTTAATATCTTGAACTTGCACTCTCCACTCTAAATTTTGAAGTCAAATATTCATGAATATAAAGAAAGTGTAGATTAGGGGTTAAGAAAGTGACAGAGTGGAATTAAAGAATGGAACTGGTTTCATACGCCTTGAGTCTGCGTCAAGTTGATTTGAAGTAAATACTAACAACTCCACTCCATTAATATAACTTCTTAGCATTGCTTTCTCCACATTCATAAACTTGAATACCATTCAAGTTCTTTATGAACCTACATTTAATTGAGAACATGTAGGATAAGTAACTTAGACGACGAATACCAAGCAGGTTAACACCAAAAAGAAAATAAAAAGTAAGAAATGATTTATCAGAATGCTCCAATGGAAAGAAGTATAATGCAATATCCTGAAGTTTAGGAGAATCATTTGGGAATGTCAGCCAAGACATCTAAAGCAGGAAGTGGGTCCAATTGAAGAAGTGATGGCATTTCTCTTGAAAATTTGTATGCTTTGTTGTTAATAATACATGGTGCTTCGGCCTCAAACCTATCATAAATTATGCTAGGTGCTTCTAGTTGAATTTGGATTTGACCCCTACAAAATGATCAACAACATGTTATATTTCATATGAGCATGTTAGATTTCAGATGTGTAAACCTATAACCTTCCCCAAATTAGATAATTGCATTTACAAGTGTCATATACATGAAATAAATTCCTGAATTGATGGACACTTGTACATGATACCCATACCAACCTCTATTCTCATATAATGCTTTGACAACAAGAATTCGATCCAAGACACCATAATTAGAATTGTTTATTGTTTTGAAAATTGAAGAAGCAGGTTGACTCTAGAAGAGGGGGGTTGAATAGAGTCAGCACACCTTTTAAACTTTTGTGGTGGATACTATGTAGGTGAAGAAGTAAGCTTATGAGAACTCGAGTTATACTGATTCACCCTAAACTCTTGGACTCCGTCCAGTTCTCTTAAAGGGTTCCACTATTCAAAACGAGTACACAATGCCACTCCTGGCTTACAACGAGTACACAATGCCACTCCTGGCTACAACGAGTACATTAAGCCACTCCTGGCTATCCCGTTCTAATCTCCTCCTGAGACTAAGAACTACGAGTATTCTTAATTGCCACTCCTAGCTACAAAGATAATAGTGTTTGAGTAAAGACTACAGGAAAACTCTCGTAGAGAGGGTATACAATAAGATGCTCCTGACTAAGACTCTAACTTCACTATGGAAGAATATAACAATGACTTTCTCTCTAAAATTTCTAACAGCTTGTATATGATTGTAGTTGTTGTAACTGTTGTCTTGTAGTTGATGCTTTTGCCTTTGTCATCCCCTACTTTTGTAGGCTTTCAAAAATATGACCGTTGTAGAAAAATCTTCAGCTTTAATATTTTTCAGATATTATGATGATAATCTTCTAATATCTTCATGTGTCAGATTACTAAGATTTTTTTCAATAATATTTCTTTGGAAACTTTTGATCTGATGACACCTATTAAAAGGAAATACAGTGCAAATACGAAATATATATTTTTTTATAACAGATGGAATATTTCCTTTTATTTACAAGATGATATATTTGATTCTATAACTTCTTATTTAAATCTTCATATAATATTTCATTTTATTCTTTCAAATAATATTTCAATACTTAATTTCCATATTAAGTCAACTAGCCGTTATACGATATATGTTCTTATGTATTTATAGAATGTTGTATAAGCAAGCGGCATTTCATTTAGCGTTATTACCAATTATAAGATAATTATTTTATAAACGCTTTTCTATTAACCTTTTGATTTATTCAAAACTTCTTTTCATTTATTATCATCAAAACATATTGTGTGCATATGTGTGCATGTTATCTAATAGATCGTCCAGGTTCTAACAATTGAAAATGAATAAGAATTTAGTCTATGTTGTACTAACAAAAGTTGATTTTGGGCAGCCAGAAGGTTCCATTGTATACTAACAAACTCCATTAAAAAAAAGGAAATAATAATAATAATGTAAGTGTTCAATAATTTAGCATCAGTCAAGACAACAATGATCTAATAAGTCCACACTATCAAATCTAGAAGGGATTTGTTAGGATATTGTCTCAACAACTATCATCACCACCACACCAAAACCATGCTCTTATAATGCAGCAACATGTTAATAAGCAATAATAATTACAATAAAAAAATTTGGGGAGGCTCTATTGTCACTCCTTTTTACCCACCTTTTTTTCTATTTTCCTAAAATACCCTTATTTAATTTGTTGTCTATTGCAACTCCCACTCAAACTATCCCACTCCCATGGTTACTCTCCTTTTTAACCCTAAATTCATTTTAGCGCTAAAACTCTTCTCTGCATCAACTATTTTCACCAAAACTCTTCTTCTCCTTACTGTTACTCTCTTATGTTATGGAAGAAGGTGAAGCTCATGTTACCAATGAAAACATGGATTCACATGACGTTGAACCTCCTAATTCAATAGAAAGCTTTGAAGCAGAGATGAATTCATATTTTCAAATGATTGTCTTAGATTTGATTTTTTTTTTTTGTTACTAGCTTTCTTTACCCTTACTGTAATTTCTTCCTTTCAAGAAATCCCAAATTTTCACTTGTGCCTTTATCTTGCAAATTGCAATTTCTATATTAGAAAGGGAGATTTATGGTTCAGTTAATTGCATTTTGGGGTTGAGGGATTCATGATTCATTCTACTAGTTTTTTTCCCCCTAAATTCATAATTTAGCATATGCTGCAGCATGCTCAATTGCTTGTTCTCTATTGTTGATTGCTCTCCATGTTCTAGAGTATGGACTATATACAAGTTAAAGGATTGATGTCAATCAATAACGTGTCCTTGCTTCTTAGTGGTCTATGTACCTTGCTTGTTCCATGTCAATTGATTGATTACTTCCTATTTCTTGTAGTTATATCACTCAATTGATTTAGTTAGCAACATATTAGTAGATAATTTAGTTTGTTGGCTGCATTTTCATTCAGTTAACTGCATATAAGCACTAATACAATTGTATATATAAGACCTTGATCTGTTAGCTGCATTTTCAAATTTTTTTTCTTTTTTAAAATTTTTGTAGGTACTTATTCAGAAGGTTTATTGAAAAGTAATTATCTTCAACTTCTTGAGAAAACTTATAATACCAGAGAAGAGCTTGTCGAGAGTGTCTATGGTATTGCTTTCTCTTTAGGATGTGTAACAACAATAAAGAGATCTAAGAAAGATGCGTATGTCATTATTGGATGTGATAGAGGAGGCACTTATAGAAATAGAATTAATGTTCCCTTAGATCAGAGGAAGAGAAAAACTGCATCTCGTCTCACCAATTGCCCTTTTGAGATTTGTGGAAAGAAGAAAAAAAGAGATAGTGCTTGGAGGGTCATGAATTATCTAATGATATCTCAGGACATCCATATGCTCGTCGCTTTTCAGAAGAGGAAATAACAAGAATCAAAGAAATGATCATGTCTGGTATACCTCCACGACAAATTCTGACTTCACTTCGTTTGAAGAACACAGATCTTCGATCAATAGCAACAACTCTCTATAATACTAGAGATAAAATTATTAGGGAGAGCCTAGCTGGTCGTACTACGATTGAAGCACTGGTGGAAGAGCTTGGAAGTGGTGGTTTCTTCTATGAAATTGAATATAACCAAGAAGGTCGTTTGACTCATGTATTTTTTGCTCATCCAATTTCTATCACATTATCAAAAAGTTACCCAAATGTATTTGTGATGGCCTGCACTTACAAGACCAATAGGCACAAAATGCCTCTGCTGGATATAATAGGAGTCACTAGTTTTAACACGTCATTCTACTCATGTTTTGCCTTTTTGGAAAGGGAAGAGGAAAAAGATTATGTTTGGGCACTAACTATGTTAAAAATAATGTTGGAAATCGATAATCATCCACTAGTTATTGTTTCAGATTGAGAGTTGCCCCTAATGAATGCAATAAAAGTTGTCTTCCTAAATACTGCTAATGTTTTATGTGTTTGGCATGTTGAGAAGAACATTCTTGCTAATTGCAAGCGTCATTTTGCAAAGGAAGATGATTGAGAATTGTTTCTTTCATCTTGGACATCTTTGATTGAATCTCCAAATGTGGAATCATTTTATGAAGGTTGGAAGAGTTTTGCAAATCAATATATGGAATATCCTCAAGTTCTTAATTATATTTATAGCACTTGGCTTCCACAAAAAGAAAAGTTTGTAAGTGCTTGGACAGAGAAGTATACTCATTTTGGGAATCGTGTTACTTCAAGAGCCGAGGGTGCTCATGCAACTTTGAAAAGATACCTTCAAGTTTCTACATGTGATCTTCGTACTGTAAAAGATAAAATGTGCAATGCAATTGAAAATCAGTTTCAAGAGATAAAAGCCCAAGCTTATAGTGAGAGGATTCGTGTGCCACATAAATTTTGTATCCCCTATTTTCAAAATTTGGTTACTTGTGTATCTATGTTTGCCTTGGAGAAGCTCTTCAAGCAATATGAATTGGTATTTTCTGAGGATCTCTCAACGGTATGTAAAGGTCATTTTTCTAAGACAATGGGTCTTCCTTGTGCACATAAGATTAAGGAGGAGAAAAAAGAAACTTTGGAAATTAATGATATACGTCCACAATGGATAATTGATGACAAATCATTTTCTAAGCTTGGTGAGGAGCAAGATGAAGAAGAACGATGGGGAAAACTTGTTGAAGGATTGGATTCAAAGTATAAAATATTGTCTCATAGTCAAAAAGAAAATGTGCAAAAGCAACTTAGTCAATTTGTATTTGCCTCTAGTCCTTTAATTCTTGAGCCTCATGTTCAATCTCATAAAGGGAGAAAAAAAGGTTCAACTTCTACCAAGCGTGAGCCATCAGCATTTGAAAGAGAAGAAAATGTGAAAAAATGTAGTTTATGTAAAGATAGTGGCCACAATTGCCGCACTTGTCCAAAAAGAACTAAGCATGCTACATCTTCTTTCGTTTTCAGGTAAATTGTTGTCTTACATATTGAATAATGATTAATTGAATGTTTCGTACCTGAATGTAAATGTTTGATGATTAAACTTAAGAGACATTTGACTTGCATTTTTAATTCTCTTTTGGATTGCAGCCAGGATTGCACAGGCTCACAGGGGGAAGCTTAAATATTTTTATCCTAGTCGAAGCTTTCGATAAATTGCATATCATTTTGTTATCAGTTACTTATTTTTGTTTGTCATGTAGTCCTGATGAGAAATTTTATTTTGGGGATTTAATGTTTTTTTTTTTTGACTTGTTCTTGATGAGTTTATACATATTATGTCTATTTTGGAGAGAAAACAAAATTGACACAGATAACATATATATGAAGGATGCAGTGCTATGATATTGTTGTCATTTTTTTTTACAGTGATATTATTGTGTTTATTAATTAGTATGAGACCAACCATATATTTGCGAAGGAAAAAAAAAAGATGATCGTGATGGTGTGACTGGCTATGATCTGGGAAGGAGGCCAAGGCAGTACCTGGTGGTGGATTTCTTTTGGAATGTACAAGCATTGTTATTCCATAGGAAAAATGGAGTGTTTATAGAAAAAATTGTTATATTAATTTATTTTTAAGAAAAAGAATGTGGGAGTTGCAATAGACAACAAATTAAATAAGAGTATTTTAGGAAAATAGAAAAAAGGTGGGTAAAAAGGAGTGGCAATAGAAGAATGAGGAGTGGCAATAGAGCCTCCCAAAATTTGTTCATATTAAGTGAGGATGTTTACATGAATCACGCAACATCTTTATTCCATTATATAATTTCCTAAATCTATTGTCAGATTTCAAAAGCATACAATCTACACTCCTCATTGGTGCCTCCACTACAATAACTTATCAAGTGTAGATACTCTAAAATGAAAAAAAGTATAAGTGTTCTATCAATGTTATACTCATGTTCAAGACTGATATTGTCCATATACAAGTCGTATTGAAATACGACTCCAATACAGTTTGAGTCATTTTCTATATTTGTAAATTTAAAATTTTAATATTTTAACTTAAAAAATTTAAAATCATAAAAGATAAAAATGAATAACAAACACGTTATTTTGTTGCAACATTATGTGTATTCTATTACAAGTAAAAGCATAAGAAGTGGATTAGTATTCTTCCCTCAGACTAATCTTCCTCTCCCTACCTATTTACTTTGCCTTTAAACTTTGTTTATGATAGAAATCTATATATTTAAATCCATAAATAATTTTTTATTAATGTATCCTAAACATATAGTTAATTTAAAAAAAAAAATTGTCATATCTCCATATCTGGGCTTCATAGATCGTAACCCTTTTTTTCACATGTCTAAATCTCTAAAAGACCTTTAATTAATATTTTGTCATCTTTTTCTTAATAGGTATACTTTTCTTCTCATATATCTTTTCTATGCATGGCACAGGAAAGAGCATTAAGGATTTTCAAGAAATTGCAATTTGTGATTATTCCAATAGGGACCTAGGTCTGATCGACGACCTTTTCTATAAGAAATTTTAGGAGAAAAAAATAGAAAGAAAAATTGAAATTATCCCCACTTTTATAAACTAAAATTATTTTATGCACAAACTAATTTGTAGAAGTTTTTTCATATAACTTCCCCAATATTTATTTTTAATTTATTCATAAACAAATTTTAACTTATAAAAAAAAAACTTATATTATTTTATTTTTTCTTAATTTTCTCTTCTACAAGTCTTATGAAGAAATTCATACAAACATACTCCTAGTGACATTAAACCTAATTGAACATATCCAAATAGTCATTTTGAAATTTCATAGAGGTTCTTATATTTTACCAAGTGTAATAGAATGTCATTGTGGTTTAGATTAAGGAATTTAAAAATATTTGAACTCTACGGACTTAATCACAAACTCTACAAGCTCGAAACCATTTATATTTCAACAAAAATAAGAACCCAAGTCTTACAATTGCTTGTAATTGTGCCCTAACATGACCAAGTCTTGCAATTTCTTGTTATTGTGCCTTAATATGACCGATTTTGTCATACGAAATGTGTTATTTACCAATGTAAAAAAAGGAACAAAACTTGGTTTGCAAACATAGATATTCGAAATAAAAGAGAAAGTCACAACACAAAAGCATATAGTTTTATACACCCATATACTCGGTCATTTCTGAAATTGAATGTATTGAAGATAGTAAAAAATGTGTAGGCGTAGAGCAATAATTTAGAATTACTTCTCTTGATTTACTAAAAAAACAATACATGAGTATTTAAAGGCAAAAAAAAACTAAATCCTAATAAAAGAAAATAAATTTCTAAATAAAAATTATAAATTAGGAATAAATCTTTTAAATAAACAAATCTACATTTATTATTCAATCAATCTATAATTATAGTAGTTTAAATGTACAATATTTACACTCATATTTCAATACTCCTCTCAAGTTGAGGAATAAATCCTTCATTCCAAACTTGGCTATGAGATTATGAAAACTTGAGGCATTCAGTCGTTTCATCAACTTATCAGCCACTTGTTGTTTGGATGAAATGTATGACATGTATATTAGACCTTCTTCTTATTTTTCCTTAATGAAATGAGATTATGTGCAATCTTTGTTGCTGACTTATTATTATAATAGAGTTTCATGGGTCCCTCCAAATTAACCTTTAAATTATCTAAGATAAAGTTTAGCTATAATAACTCACATAGCCCTTGTGCCATGGACCTGAATTCTAATTTAGTTGTTGATCTTGCCGCCACATTCTGTTTTTTCTTCTCCATATTACTAAGTTCCCACCTAAAAAAGTACAATATCCAGTTATTGATCTTCTATCAACAAGAGAACCTATATAATATACATTATAATAGGCTTCAAGAGTTAGACTTTCATTTCTTTTAAATAGTATTCCTTTTCCAAGCTTATCCTTCAAGAAATGTAAAATTTTACAAGGTGCTTAAAAATGAGATTCCTTTGGTTCATGCATGAATTGACTAATGACACTCACTAAATGAGCAATGTCTACTGTTGGTTCTTTTTCATTCTTACATAACTTATAATTAGGATCCATTAGAGTTTTACTGGTCTACACCCAATTTTTCCAATTTTTGCCAACAAATTAGTTATATATATTTTTTCTTAGATATGAAAATTCCTTGATTAGAGTAGGGTACTTCAATCTTAAGAAAATACTCCAATCTTCCTAACTCCTTTAATTCAAATTCCTGGACTAGTCTCTATTTCAGTTCTTCCTTCTCCTTTTCATCATTCCAAGTCACTATGATATCATCAACATAAACTAGAAGGATTGTGTTAGTCTCTCTTTCCTTGAATGTGTAATAAACAAAGTGTGATCTCTTTGACTTTGCTTGTATATCCAAATCACTTCATAACTTTGGTGAATCTTCCATACCAAGCTCTAAAGGATTGTTTCCGTCCATAAAGAGCATTTTGTAGTTTGCACACCTTATTTTATCTATCTTCTTCAAATCCAGGTGGAATATTCATGTAAAATTCTTCTTCTAGGGAGAAAGGCATTTTTAAAATTATATTGTAGAAGTTTTCAATCAAAGTGGACAACTAAAGACAAAATAATTCTTACAATATTCTTTTTAGCAACTGGTACAGAAATCTCTTGGTAGTCTATTCCATAAGTTTGGGTGCATTCCTTAGCAACTAACTTCACTTTGTACTTTTCAATAGACCCATCAACCTTATATTTTACTGCATATATCCATTTGTAATCAACAATATTCTTTTCTTTGGGTTTTGTCAATAATTTCTCATATACTATTTTTTTCCAATGCATATATCTCTACTTTCATGGCATATCTCCTCTCTTTCAATAACAGTGTTAGGGACAACAATGGAATTCAAACTAACAATGTACTTTTTAACCTTTTATGGTTATCCGATAATTTATCTAAAGAAACATAGTTTGATAAAGGATGCAGAGATTATTTTGTAGAGTTTCTAGTACCTTTTCTAATGGCTATTGGAAGATCAAAGTCATTTGAAGAGTTGAGAGTGTTCTCATTTTTTGGTTCAAGTCTATCTGTAGTTTTAAGTTCATAACAATGGAGATATAACACTTTTAAGATAAAGGGTCATAATAACCATTTTGAGTTGATAAGAACTAAGAAAGACACCTAACAACCATGGATCAAGTTTGTCTCTACTTTGGTTATAGATATATACAAAGGTTATGTAGCCAAATATCTAAAAATGAAACGATTTGAGATCTTTAAAGTGGGGAAAAAAATTGTTTAGGGTTTCAAGTGAACTTTTGTTCTTTAAAACATGTGAAATTATCATATATGCAGTGACAATTTCTCTCCAATAACTTTTGGGAACTTTCCCTTGAAAAATAAGTACTCAGGTGGTATTAAGTAAGTGTTTATTTTTCTTCTCTGTCACTCCATTCTTTTCGGGAGTATGAAAAGTCATGAATGATCTCTTTAGATTGAAAAAAAAAATAGACATAATTGGTGCTAGCATTGTCAGATTTAAATATTTTTACATTGATCCCAAATTTATTTTAAATCATTGAATGAAAAATGGAAATAAAAGTGCTCAAATTAAATTTTGTTTAAGCAAATAGAGTCAGGCAACTCTAGCGCAATCATCAATAAAGATTACAAACCAACAGGTCCAGAAATATTAGGTATAGTAGATGGTCCCCATATAAATATGAATTAATTGGAAAGATTGAAAATTTCTATTATTATTAAAAAAAAATATACATAAGTGTGTTTAACTAATTTACAAGCCTCACAATACAATATTGAGGTATCTAGATTTTTAAATATATGGGGAAACATAATTTTTAAGACAGAAAATGATGGATGTCCTCAGTAACAATGATACAACCAAAAAAATGTCTTTATTTGATACACTAAGTAGAGACATAAGTTTTTCAACTTTGAATTATTGAGATGGTTCAAAATAATAGAGTCCAGTTCTTTCCTTAATAACTCCAATCCAACTCCTCGAGTCTTGTTCTTGAAAATCATGCAAAGATGGAAAAACATTGCAAAGCAATTGAAGTCATTTATTAATTTTTTTTATAAAGATAAAACTTGTTGAAAGTTTTGAGACATGTTTAACATTTTTTGAAATAAGTTCGGAAGATAAATAGATTTCTCCATATCCTACAACTGTAGCTGAAGAGCCTTTCACAATAATAATTTTCCTATTGCTTGGAGATGGAATATAAGAATGAAAGAGTTGGGATGAGTATGTCATATGATCTAAGTGTTAGCACTATATGAGACACTTAAACAAGAAACATTACCTAAAAGAGTAAGAGAGCATGATTCAGAGGGTTTCTCATTTAATCTTTATGAAGCTCTAATGCCTTGAAGATCAATTGAATTTTGATCAGACATCATGGAGATGTAAATCAACAACAGTTATCTAATGCTTTTTAAAAGGAGAAAAAAAGAAAACAATAAAGATGGTTGTAATAAAATTGCAGCAATTAAGGTTGGACCTCTCTTAAAGATAAAATGACAATAAATGTCACAGATGATAAAAATAAGGACCAGGGCTCTAGAAAAAAATCTAGAGCTCTAATGTCATGTTTCTTGATTTACAAAAGAACCAATATTTAAAAGAAAAAAAATTAAATGCTAATAAAATGAAATAAATCTCCTAAAATAAAAGAAATAAATCTCTATAAACAAAATAAATAAATCTCTTAAAATAAAGGAAATGAATTTCTAGAAAAAAAACTCCAAATCATAAACAAATCTTTCAAATAAATTTATAATCAAAATCTCTTAATTTTAGATATTTCTTATAAATAAATTTATATTTATTATTCAATCATTCTATATTTATTGTATATTAAATATATAATATTTACTCCCATATTTCAATAAAATAAAATTGAATGGAAATCTGAAACTTCTATTCTCATTGTAACTACCAATTGGAATTTAATGTACATTAGACAGAAAGAGTAATTTAAGATATAAAAGTTATCAATAACATGAAGCTACATACCTCCAAGCATGAATTGAAGAGGGTAAAAATTTATGATAAAGATCTAAGTTTTTCTGAGTAATATGATGGCGACACTTTTCTATATTAAATATTAAACACAATAGGAGAGTCCAATAGAAAAAAAATAGTTCATAAGCTGGGAGAACCTCAAGGCTTTTAAATAGCTTATCCTACTCAATGTATTCCCAACACAGATAATACAATCAACAAGCAACAAGCAACCATTAAAAGCATCAAACGTAACACAGAATTAATCCTAACAAGAAAAATATCCTGCTTATACAGAAGATTTTCATGCTGATAAAGTTTCAAAAGGTGCATTTTTTTGTAGGCTTTTCTTCCTGAGGATCATGGTCTTGAACATTTTTAATAGTTATCACTCCATCAAACGGTTGCTGATTTTCTCCTATACTCTTCTATGTTGGTCCTACCATAACCATAATCTCATAAAAAGAAATAACAAACATATCTCCTGATAAACTTGCACAAGCTTAATTTTTTTTTTTTTTTCTAAACCAATGATATTGTGGTTCTACATATCTGATAGTTCAAATTCCTATTCCGTTAGTGTCCCTAAATGGCAATTAAATTTAAACTAAGGATTTGTTGGGGGCAATCTTCTTCAAAAGCACTTTTAGGAAAAAAAAAATGAAATAAGTTTCTTAATATGCTAAAATTAACTTATACACAAGTTAAAATAAAAATTTAAAGAAGTTATATGAAAAAACTTTTACGAAGAGTAAACCAATTTTAATTTATGAACAAACTCATCTCATTTTTTCTTTTTATTTTTCATTTCAAGAAGTGTTTATCCAGAAACTTCTCCGGACATACCCTTAAGTAATGATAACTTCTTTTAACACAATCCAGAGACAATTTTTCTGTCATTATATAATACAAATGAAATGAATCCAAACAGCAAATGTAAGAAACTTTGACTAGACAAGCATCAACATTTTAATTCCATTATATACTAACAAACTCCGTTTTAAAAAAAATGAAATAATGATGATGACCTATGTTATACTATTAGTATGTTATACTATTAGAAGTTGATTTTGTACCGTCAGAAAGTTCCATGGTATACTAAAATAACTCGATCGTTTAAAAAGAAAAATAAAATGATGATGATACAGTAATATCATACTATGGAATATAGAAGGAATTTATTAGGATATTGTCTCATTAATAAAAGTGAAATAATATAAAATTCACATAAATATCAAAATCACATATAAATTATAATACACTTGATTTGATGAATGAAAAATATAATAAAATTAGTATGGAATAACTAATAAGAATATTTTAACCAAATAATGGTTTCAATTATAATAAAAAGAATAAATATTATTTTATATTAATTCATTATAATTCAGTTATCTTTATTTTATTTTTAAATATTCTTAACTATAACTTTTAACTTAAACAAATATAATAAATTATTTTAATCTTTGAGATTAAAAATACAGAAATATTTTTAACAATAAATTTTTTTTAATTTTTACAAATATTATTTATTTAACACTCTTAACGGTAAACAATGATTGTTTGATATATAAAAAAATCTTTCAAAGATAAAATATACAAATAAACACTTTCAGTGAGATGATATCTTTATTATATATAGGATATATAACAAATCTATTCTCTCAAAGAACTAGGGTTTCATTCAGAACTTACCTAAAGACTTTTTGCACGCAAAATATGTATTTACTTCAATATTTTTTTTATGTCATAAAACTTTGTCTAGGATCTTCATGTATGTTACCATTGTAAGATTATACTTTATTTTTATTATTATAAGCTTTAGTAGACTCATCTCTCTTACAAAAATGACTTTACACTTTTTTTTTAAAGAGAAGTGTGCATTGTGTTAGAAAACTACCTATTTTGATTAAAAAAAACTTTCATAAAAAATACACATTGGCCGAAAAACATATTATTTATCAAAATGAAATAAAATAAAATCAATATCGTTATAAAAGATTGAATAAAACATTTGTCTATTATAAAAGTTTCGAAAATACATTCTATTACTTTATAATTTTATTAACATTGTTAAAATATAGAGTATTTATATGGACAATAAACAAATAAACGATATAATGTTGTTATCATAAAATGATCATAAGAAATCATAATATTATTAAGTCTTTTAATGTATTAGGTAAATTCCTATCTAAACTTAACGAAATATAATTACTTCAAAATTAAGTTTTTATTAATTATCATAAAAATAATTAAACTGTCTATATACTAAATGATCAAACTTTAATATGATTGTGAAGATATAAAAGATTGTCTCCTTCTCAACTTAATTACTATAATATAGTTGTGAACCTTAATTGTTTTGCTATGACCTTATATTGTTATGATATATAAGGTAATTGTATCAAATATTACAAATATTAGAAAATGTGGCCAGTATCAATTTTTCATGAAAAACTTTATGTAAATGGCTTAAAGCCTGGTGGAAAATCTAAATTGTTCTCATACTCCATGAGAGAGGTACTCTTGAATTCATCTTTCACAATGTGATCAATTCTTCCCACCAAATCTTGTCCTTCAATCATATCAATGTTCATATCAACTAGCTCCATGGCAGGTACTCTTATCATAGCTTTATCAATTTTAGTTTGGCGAAAGATTCCCCACAGGAAATGTCCTGCATTTACATCAGTCATAACACCTGTGCGCACTAGTTGATGTTAACAAATGTTGATTAAGCCATGCAAACAAATAGGACAAACAAATTTAAGAAAACACAATTTTCAAAAAAAAAATTTAATATCTTGAACTTGCACTCTCCACTCTGAACTTTGATGTCAAATATTCATGAATGGAAAGAAAGTGTAGATCAGGTGTTAAGGAAGTGGCAGAGTGAAATTAAAGAATGAAACAGTTTTCATACCCCTTGAGTCTGAGTCAAGTTCATTTGAGGTAAATACTAACAACTCCACTCCATTAACATAACTTCTTAGCATTGCTTTCTTCACATTAATAAACTTCAATATGTCATTCATGTTTTTTATGAACCTGCATTTAATTGAGAACATGTAAGATAAGTAGCTTAGACTACAAATACCAAGCTGGTTGATACCAAAAAGAAAATGAAAACAATTAAGAAAATAAAAAGTAAGAAATGACCTATCAGTATACTCTGATGGAAAGAAGTATAATGCAATATCCTGAAGTCTAGGAGAATCATTTGGGAATATGTCAGTCAAGACATCCATCGCAGGAAGTGGCTCCAATTGAAGAACTGTTGGCATTTCTCTTGAAAATTTATATGCTTTCCTGTTAACAATACATGGTGGTTGGGCCTCAAACCCATCATAAATTATGCTAGATGCTTCTAGTTGAATTTGGATTTGACCCCTACATAATTGTCAACAATATGTTAGATTTCACATGAGCATGTTAGAGCATGTTAGATTTCAAATGTGTAAAATTGTAACCTTCCCCAAAGTAAAGATTTGCATTTACAAGTGTCATATACATGCAATAAATTCCTCAATTGATGAACACTTGTACATGATACCCATACCAACCTCTATTCTCTTATAATGTTTTGGCAACAAGGATTTGATCTTAAATACCATAATTAGATTGTTTATTATTTTGAAAATGAAAAAGAATTTAGTCCATGTTGTACTAACACAAGTTGATTTTGGGCAGCCAGAAAGTTCCATTGTATATTAACAAACTCCATTTAAAAAAAAAGGAAATAATAATAATAATGTAAGTGTTCAATAATTTAGCATCAGTCAAGAGAATAATGATCTAATAAGTTCACACTATGAAATCTATAAGGGATTTGTTAGGATATTGTCTCAACAACTATCATCACCACCACACCAAAACCATGCTCTTATAATGCAACAACATGCTGATAAGCAATAATAATTACAATAAAAAAAAATTCATATTAAGTGAGGATGTTTACATAAATCACACAACTGTTAGGCTTTTCAAATAAAACCTCTCGCCAAGTGTACCGAATAGAGGGTATCGAATTCAGGGATTTGGAAAAATTATGCAATCAATGGTTTAATGTGTTGACAAAATTCTCAGGGTTTGATTTTGGTAATGTAATTAAGAATAAAATATTATAACACGTACGAAATTGCACAAATATATAAAAGCGTATAGGAATCAAATTCTACTATAATCTCTTCAAAACTTGAAACATCTAATGCAAGCCTTTTAATTATCAAAATAAAATTATAGCTTCCGTCAATTCCCTGATCGAAAACCCTAAGAATTCCCAAAATCTTTTCAATTCTTTTAGAGATTAATGGAAATTCCAGTAGTAATGATTGGATTTTGTAAAACCCAATTACCCTAATTTCGTTCCCAAAATTAGGAAAATTGGAGGTTAGGGTTGAACTCAGAAAAAGTATTAAGTTTCCACAAAAATACCAATTCAGAAATAGAACGAGATGAACACAACCAAAACCTTAATTAAGAATAATGAATTGCATAGATGAATCAGAAAATCATAAATTATAATAAGAATTCTCCTCCCATACAAAAGTACCTCAACCACTCATGGTGGTCTACTTCCCAAACTTGATTGAAAAGAAGAAAACCCTAGCCAAAGATGTCGTCACCGGAGTGTAGGGCCTCTTCTCCAAGGGAAAACCTTAACCCTAACAGTTGTCTCCTTTTGTTGTGTGTGGAAACTTGTTTTTAAAAGGCTGCGCTTTTTCGTTCATTAAATAGAGATCATTGCTCAGAGCAGCCCGAATCCGCTGAGCGGATTTAGGCCCAAGAACAATCTTCAATATCTTCAACTTACATTAGGATTTTCCAACTTTCTTCTTTACATGTAGTGGCCTGTACTGATTTGTACAAAACTAGGGTTTTTGTAATCTTTTAACTCTAACTTCCTCCCAGAAATGCTTTGAACTGAACTAATTCTTTTGACATAAAAATACTTATCAACACCATCTTTATTCCATTATATAATAATTTCCTAAATCTATTGTCAGATTTCAAAAGCATACAATCTACTCTCATTGGTGCCTCCACTACAAAAACTTATGAAGTCCAAATACTCTAAAATGAAAAAAAAGTATAAGCATTCTATCAATGTTATACTCATGTTCAAGACTAATATTGTCCATATACAAGTCGTATTGAGATACGGTTCCAATACAGTTTGAGTCATTTTCTATATTTGTAAATTTAAAATTTTAATATTTTAACTTCTTAAAAAATTTAAAGTCATAAAAGATAAAAAAAAAAAAATAACAAACACGTTATTTTGTTGTTACATTATGTGTACTCTATTGCAAGCAAAAGCACAAGAAGTGGATTACTATTCTTCCCTCACACTAATCTTCCTCTCCCTACCTATTTACTTTGCCTTTAAACTTTGTTTATGATAGAAATCTATATATTTAAATCCATAAATAATTTTTTATTAATGTATCCTAAACATATAGTTAATTTTAAAAAAAAATTGTCATATCTCCATATCTAGGCTTCATAGATCGTAACCTTTTTTTTCACATGTCTAAAACTCTAAAAAACCTTTAATCAATATTTTGTCATCTTTTTCTTAATAGGTAGTATACTTTTCTTCTCATATATCTTTTCTATGCATGTCACAGGAAAGAGCATTAAGGATTGTTAAGAAATTGCAATTTGTAATTATTCCAATAGGGACCTAGGTCTGATTGGACGACCTTTTCTATAAGAAATTTTATGAGAAAAAAATAGAAAGAAAAATTGAAATTACTCCCACTTTTATAAATTAAAATTATTTTATGCACAAACTAATTTGTAGAAGTTTTTTCATATAATTTCCCCAATTTTTATTTTTAATTTATTCATAAACAAATTTTAACTTATAAAAAAAAAACTTATATTATTTTATTTTTTCTTAATGTTCTCTTCTACAAGTCTTATGAAGAAATTCATCCAAACATACCCCTAGTGACATTAAACCTAATTGAACATATCCCAACAGTCATTTTGAAATTTCATAGAGGTTTTTATATTTTACCAAGTGTAATAGAATGTCATTGTTGTTTAGATTAAGGAATTTAAAAATATTTGAACTCTACGGACTTAATCACAAACTCTACAAGCTCGAAACCATTTATATTTCAACAAAAATAAGAACCCAAGTCTTACAATTGCTTGTAATTGTGCCCTAACATGACCAAGTCTTGCAATTTCTTGTTATTGTACCTTAACATGACCGTTTTTGTCATACGAAATATGTTATTTACCAATGTAAAAAAAGGAACAAAACTTGTTTTGCAAACATAGATATTCGAAATAAAAGAGAAAGTCACAACACAAAAGCATATAGGTTTTATACACCCATATACTCGGTCATTTCTAAAATTGAATGTATTGAAGATAGTAAAAAATGTGTAGGCGTAGAGCAATAATTTAGAATTACTTCTCTTGATTTACTAAAAAAACAATACATGAGTATTTAAAGGCAAAAAAAAACTAAATCCTAATAAAAGAAAATAATTTTCTAAATAAAAAACTCTAAATCAGGAATAAAATTTTAAAATAAACAAATCTACATTTATTATTCAATCAATCTACAATTATAGTACATTAAATGTACAATGTTTACACTCTTATTTCAATACTCCTCTCAAGTTGAGGAATAAATCCTCCATTTTCAATTTGGTTATGAGATTATGAAAACCTAGGGTATTAAGTCGTTTCATCAACTTATCAGCCACTTGTTGTTTGGATGAAATGTATAACGTGTATATTAAACCTTCTTCTAATTTTTATTTAATGAAATGAGATTATGTGCAATCTTTGTTGCTGACTTATTATTATAATCATCCAAATTAACCTTTAAATTATCTAAGATAAATTTTAGCTATAATAATTCACGTAGCCCTTGTGCCGTGGACCTAAATTCTAATTTAGCCGACGATCTTGCAACAACATTCTGTTTTTTCTTCTCCATATTACTAAGTTCCCACTTAGAAAAGTACAATATATATTTTTTGATCTTTTATCAACAAGAGAACCTATATAATCTACATCATAATAGCCTTCAAGAGTTAATATTTTATTTCTTTTTAATAGTATTCCCTTTCCAAGCTTACCCTTCAACAAAAGTAAAATTTTATAAGCTACTTAAACATGATATTCCTTTAGTTCGTGCATAAATTGACTAATGACACTCATTAAATGAGATATGTCTATTGTTCTTTTTCAGCCTTACATAACTTGTAATTAAGATCCATTGGAGTTGTTACTGGTCTAGACTTATTTTTTCCAATTTTTGCCAACAAATCAGTTATACATTTTTGCTTAGATATGAAAATTCTCTTATTAGAGTAGGCTACTTCAATCTCAAGAAAATACTTCAATCTTCCTAACTCTTTAGTTCAAATTCATCAACTAGTATCTGTTTCAGTTCTTCCTTCTCCTTTTCATCATTTCCAGTCATTATGATATCATCAACATAAACTAGAAGGATTCTGATAATCCCTCTTTCCTTGAATGTTTAATAAACAAAGTGTGATCTCCTTGACTTTGCTTGTATCCAAATCACTTCATAACCTTGGTGAATCTTCCATACCAAGCTCTAGAGGATTTTTTCCGTCCATAAAAAGCATTTTGCAGTTTGCACACCTTATTTTTTCTATCTCCTTCAAACCCAGGTGGAATATTCAAGTAAATTTTTTCTTCTAAGTCTCATGGAGAAAGACATTTTTAATATCATATTGTAGAAGTTTTCAATCAAAGTGGACAGTTCAAGACAAAATAATTCTTACAATATTCATTTTAGCAACTAATGCAGAAATCTCTTGGTAGTCTATTCCATAAGTTTGGATGCGTTCCTTAGCAACTAACTTCACTTTGTACTTTTCAATAGACCCATCAACCTTATATTTTACTGCAAATATCCATTTGAAATCAACAATATTCTTTTCTTTGGGTTTTGCCAATAATTTCCCATGTACTATTTTTTTCCAATGCATATATCTCCACTTTCATGGCAACTCTCCATTCTTCCAGTAACAGTGTTAGGGACAACAATAGAATTCAAAATAACAATGAACTTTTTAACCTTTTATGGTTATATGATAATTTATCTAAAGAAACATAATTTGATAAAGGATGAAGAAATTATTTTGTGCAGTTTCTAGTACCTTTTCTAATGACTATTAGAAGATCAAAATCATTTGAAGAGTTGAGAGTATTCTCATTTTCTGGTTCAAGTCTATCTGTAATTTTAAGTTCAGAAATTATTTGATAAATGGACTTGTCACATGTCTGGAATGATTTTCCTTTTTGTAGAAACATTGCTCAATCTTGGAGTTGAATCTCTGATTGTAACAGTAGTGATCTTATCAGTTTCAGCTTCTAATTCTGTCCCAGAATTAATTTTCTTAACTGTAGATTCATTTTTAAAGGTTTCAGTTAGAGAATATGATAGAAAAAAAGGTTAGGTTATCATCACAATCTTTTAAAAGAAATTCGTGGGAACCTATATTGAAAAAAAAATAGTTTCAATGAAGGTGACAACAATGGAGATATAACACTTTTTAAATAAAGGGTCATAATAACCTTTTTGAGTTGCTAAAGAAGCAAGAAAGACACCTAATAGCCAAGGGTCAAGTTTGTCTCTATTTTGGTTATAAATAAATACAAAGGTTATGCAGCCAAGTATCTAAAAATGAAACGATTTGAGATTTTAAGGTGGGGAAAAAAATTGTTTAGAGTTTCAAGTGGACTTTTGTTCTTTAGAATATGTGATATTATCATATATGCAGTGACAATTTTTGGAACTTACCCTTGAAAGATAGGTGGAGTTAAGTGGTTATTTTTCTTCTTTGTCACTCCATTCTATTGGGGTGTATGAAGAGTCTTGAATGATCCCTTTAGATTGAAAAAAAAATAGACACAATTGGTTGAAAAAAATCTAGCATTGTCAGATTTAAATATTTTTATATTGATCCCAAATTGATTTTAAATCATTAAATGAAAAATGAAAATAACAGTACTCAAATCAAATTTTTGTTTAAGCAAATAGAGTCATGCAAATCTAGCACAATCATCAATAAAGATTACAAACCAACAGGTCCCAGAAATATTAGGTATAATAAATGGTCCCCATATAAATATGAATTAATTGGAAAGGTTGAGAATTTCTATTATTAATAAAGAAAAGATATATGAGTCTGTTTAGCTAATTTACAAGCCTCACAATACAATTTTGAGGTATCTAGATTTTTAAATATATGGGGAAACAAATTTTTTAAGACAGAAAATGATGGATGTCCTCAATAACAATGATACAACCAAAAAGTGTCTTTATTTTATATACAAAGTAGAGACAGGTTTTTCAACTTCGAATTATTGAGATGATTTAAGATAATAGAGTCCATTTCTTTCCATAGGAAATCCAATCCTCCTCCCCGAGTTCTGTTCCTGAAAATCATACAAAGACGGGGAAAACATTGCAAAGCAATTGAGGTCATTTGTTAAATTTTTTTTACAAAGATAAGACTTTAACATTTATTGAAAGTTTTGGGACATGTTTAACATTTTTTTAAAATATGTTTGGAAGATAAATAGATTTCTCCATATCCTACAACTGTAGATGAAGAGCCTTTTACAACAATAATTTTCCTATTGCTTGGAGATGGAATATAAGAATGAAAGAGTTGGGATGAGTATGTCATATGATCTATACCTCCCAAATCCACAATCCAAGTGTTAGCTGTTACCACTCTTTGAAGATTGGACAACTCTACACAAGAATTCAAGTATTTTAATAATGATCAAGATATTCAAGAATTAGGACATCAAGAAAATTCAAGTTGGAAGCAAGCTCAAAGACATAGAAGACTTAAGTTTATAGTAAGGAGTGAATGATATCAAAAGGTAATCATCACTCAGCTCAGAGTGTTTTCTCAAGAAAACTATTTTCGAAAAATTATAAAACTCACTGTAATAATCGATTATATGTAGAACATAATCGATTATGTTTCTGGAAATTTTTTAAGAATAATTTTGACTCGGGAATAATCGATTAAGTAATCGATTATGCATTTTTGAAAAATGAAAAGCTTGCGGGAATAATCGATTAAGTAATCGATTATCTTAAAACTGAAAGTTTTTCTTTCGGCAATAATCGATTAGGTAATCGATTATTTATTTCAAAATTGAAAGTATTTCTCTTGGGGATAATCGATTATGTCCATAATGTAATCGATTATGTTCGAAGATTTTTGAAAAATAAACATTGCGAAAAATCCTCCTAAAATAAAGGAGTATCTTGGATTTTATTTTCTGAACGTTGTGAAGCTCTGAACAGAGTAAAAATTTGATTTCAAATTAAAATAAAATAAAATATTTTATTTGGGAATATTTGATTATTTAATAAGCATATTAGGGTTTTTCAGAATACTCTTGCTCATACATTCTTTGCAACATTTTCTGAAAAGCTTTACACTTTTTCTGAGTTTCCTGAACCACGAAATTTCATGTTTTGAAAGTGGGAATATTTTTCTGAGCAATTAATCTTTCTGTGAAAAATCTTGAGCAGAGCCGGTGCTACAATTTGAAAGCTTCACTCCAGGTGATATTTTTCTTGTTTATCTTCATCCTCTAAGGCTGTTCAGAGGAGGTGTTTTTGCTTTCCTTGTGTGATTCAAGGAAAGTGTTTCATTCCTTGTGTGATTCAAGGAAAGTGTTTCATTCCTTGTGGGACTCAAGGAATGTGTGGTAATCTCTTGTGGGTTTCAAGAGATTGTGAGGTCTAATCTATAATTTGTGTATTTTGCATGTTTCACTTGTGATTAGTGGTTGAAAAAATTCTGATAAATTAAAGATATAAGATTGTGTGATCATCTCAGGTTGAGGTGATTGGGAACTGGACTTAGGGTTAAGGATTTAACCCGAACCACTATAAATTCATGTGTTCTTCTTTCTTTCCCTGTATCTTTTAAATTATTCCGTTGCGCTTTATAAAATATCTGTTAGACTAATTAATTCAAGAGGGTTAAGATTTGAATTGAAAGACGTTTAAAGTTTTAATTTTTATTGCATCAATTCACCCCCCCTCTTGATGCCACTTAGTGTTAACAAGTGGTATCAGAGCTTGGTCTGATAAGGTATTTCTAGGAGATTCTTGAGATGTCTATGCAGAATCAAATATACAGGGAAGGAGCGTCAATCAACCGACCACCACTCTTTGAAGGAGACAACTATCCGTTCTGGAAAACAAGAATGGAGATTTTTCTTCAAACCCTCGATTATGGAGTTTGGGATGCAGTGCAAAACGGTCCGTTCATACCAACAATAATGCTAGCTGAAAGACCTATACCAAAACAATTTCTACAGTGGACACTGGATGAAAACAAGAGATCTCAATACGATGTAAGGGCAAGAAATGCTATTGTTTCCGCACTAACATTAAATGAATTTTACAGGATTTCCAGGTGCAAAACTGCCAAAGAAATGTGGGACACACTAGAAGTCACACATGAAGGAACAGAAGAAGTCAAGCGTGCAAGGAAAAACACCTTGACAAGAGAATATGAACTCTTGACCATGGCACCAAATGAAAGTATCGGAGACTTCCAAACAAAATTTACACACATAGTAATTCACTTGGAAGCCTTGGGAAGAAGCTTTGCCAAAGAAGAGCTCAACACAAAAATATTAAAATCCTTGGATAGAAATTGGCAGCCAAAGGTCACACCAACTACAGAATCAAGAGACCTTACCAAGATGGATATGGCTACCTTATTTGGAAAACTCAGAGAACATGAGCTTGAGCTTTAAAGAGTAAAGAATGGAGAAATGGAGAGGAGAACTACAAAAAGAAGACTCTCGCATTCAAAACAGAACAATCTGACGATGAAAACGAAGGTGAGAACATTAATGATGATTTTTCTTTGTTAGTAAAAAAGTTTTCCAGGTCTAATCTTTAATTTGTGTATTTTGCGTGTTTCACATTTGATTAGTGGTTGTAAAAATTCTGATAAATTAAAGATATAAGAGTGTGTGATCATCTCAGGTTGAGGTGATTGGGAACTGGACTTAGGGTTAAGGATTTATCCCGAACCAGTATAAATTCATGTGTTCTTCTTTCTTTCCCTTATCTTTTAAATTATTCTGTTGCGCTTTATAAAATATCTGCTAGACTAATTAATTCAAGAGGGTTAAAATTTGAATTGAAAGATGTTTAAAGTTTTAATTTTTATTGCATCAATTCACCCCCCCTCTTGATGCCACTTAGTGTTAACAAGTGGTATCAGAGCTTGGTCTGATAAGGTATTTCTAGGAGATTCTTGAGATGTCTATGCAGAATCAAATATACAGGGAAGGAGCGTCAATCAACCGACCACCACTCTTTGAAGGAGACAACTATCCGTTCTGGAAAACAAGAATGGAGATTTTTCTTCAAACCC